>JANVFO010000151.1:0-38474 GCA_027919855.1 Lentinula guzmanii | reverse complement strand
AAACGAACAGGGTGAGCTTGACCGATTCTTGGACGATAACCTGCGAAAAGGGTATATACGACCCTCAAGTCACCACTGTCCTTGTTATATTCATGCAGGACAGTCTATTTCTTAACATATACATACACTAATTCGCTTCCATCGTATCCGATGGATCCGTTATACATTTATCATTCATCGCATCTGAAGGATGCGATCGCACATTCGTTATTACAACTTATAGTTAAATCCTCACATTCCTTCATTCAACATTATTACTTCTTACGAGATCATATGCTCATCAGTCATCATTTGGTAATGTGTTATTTACTTATTACTCTGGTAGCTACAAGACTAGTATTTAGCCTTAGTGTAGCTTAGCTGTACTTCAGTTTAAATATCGACTCCAGTTGACTTATACAGTCTATACGTTGAGACATTACACTTGCTTCGCTTCGGATCGGATCCTTCGCTCCATCCGACTGCTTCTACCTGGACACGCGACTCTAACGAGGTACTACTATAGTGGTATCAACGTCCCATTACTATTATCCTGCACTGCACCGCATCGCATCGGACGGTCCACTTGGCTGTATTCAGCATAACTCTAACAGTCCTCACCGTCTTCTTTGTGAAAAAGAAGGATGGTAAACTCCGTTTCGTACAGGACTACAGGAAACTCAACCAGGTTACGCTGAAGAATCGTTACCCCTACCACTGGTTGCAGACATTGTCAGTCGTCTGCAGGGAGCACGGTACTTCACCAAGTTTGACGTTCGATGGGCTACAACAATGTGCGGATTAAGGAAGGAGATGAATGGAAGCGGCTTTCGCAACCAATTGAGGGTTGTTCGAGCCCAGCATAATGTTCTTTGGTCTTACCAACTCTCCAGCCCTTCCAAGCACTCATGAACTCCATATTTTCAGACCTAGTGGCAGCGGGGAAGGTGGCGGTCTACCTAGACGACATCCTTATCTTTAGCAACAATATACAGGGAACATCGACAGGTGGTGCGAGAAGTACTAACCCGGCTAGAAAAACACGACCTGTACCTACGACGAGAAGTGTGAATTCGAACAACTGCAGATTGAATACCTGGGACTGGTGATATCAGAAGGGGAGGTGCGCATGGACCCGGTAAAGGTAGCGGAGTCCGCGACTGGCCAACACCAAAGAACCTACGGGAGCTGCGAGGATTCTTAGGGTTTGCTAATTTTTATCGTCGTTTCATACGGAATTTTGCCCGAATAGCACGCCTCTGAACGACTGACGAGGAAGGACACAAAGTTTGACTGGGGGACACATCAACAGCAAGCATTCGACACACTCTGGGAAGCTTTCATCACAGCACCGTGTTGGCTCTTTGGGACCCCGACAGGCTCACTCGACTTGAGGTGGGCATCAGGCTTTGCAACTGGAGGGGCCATAATGAGCTGCAAGACGATGGTCAGTGGCACCCGGTGGCATTCCGATCGGCTCCATGCAACCAGCGGAGCGGAATTATGAAATCTACGACTGAGATGCTTCATCATCGAAGCACTGAAGGACTGGAGAAGTTTCTTGGAAGGGTCACCACAACCCTTTGAGATCATCACCGACCATGCAAACCTAGAGTTCTGGCGCTCCGCTCAGGACCTAAGTCGACGGCAAGCACGATGGGCATTATGGCTATCCCGGTTTTGATTTTCAGCTTGTTCACCGCCCAGGGAAGACAAACACACAGGCTGACGCCCTTTCCCGTATGGCAACACCAAGTGTTGGACAGCGAAGAACACCAACAACAAATGGTTCTGAAACCAGCTCACTTTGTACAGATCGCAGCAAACTCACTACAGAACCGCTCGAGGACCGTATCCGGAAAGCATCGCAGAGGGAGGCGGAGGTATTGGAAGGGTTAGAAGAGCTGCGGAGGAATGGTCTTCAACGCTTGGCCAACGGAATCGCGGAATGGGAAGAGGACAATGGATTGGTCTATCATCGAGGTAGGGTATATGTTTCCACAGTCGAGAACCTGCGAACCGAAGTGCTACAACAATGCCATGACAACACTACGGCGGGCCATCCAGGACTCCACGGTACCCTTGACCTGGTGAGCACACATTTTTGGTGGCCCACCTTACGATCTTTTGTGGAGAAGTACGTTGGTGGATGCGAGATTTGTGCGAGGAAGAAGATACAGAGACACCCACGAGCGGTAACACAACCCTGGAAGTACCTGCGGGCTTGTGGGAAGAGGTGGGGGTGGATCTGATCACACAACTACCCCAGTCGCAAGGGTACGATGCCATCCTGGTTTGCACTGACCTTTATGGCAAGCAAATCCACGCCATCCCCTGTACAACGGCAGTCACTGCAGAAGGTGTCACTGACATCTACTACCGCGAAATTTTTCGCCTTCATGGACTCCCCCTCCGCTTTGTCTCAGACCGAGGACCCCAATTCGCAGCAAAATTGATGTGATCCCTGCTCGCTCGGCTGGGAATCAAGTCTAACCTCACCTCGGGCTACCATCCGCAAGCGAACGGACAGACTGAACGGCGCGAATCAGGAAGTTGAGAAATACCTCAGGTTGTACGTGGGACGGCGTCAAGACGACTGGGCAGAGCATTTACCAATGGCGGAGTTTGTGATCAACTCCCGCACCCATTCAGCCCTGGGGATGTCCCCGTTCGAGCTTACCTATGGTTATCTGCCTTTATTCAATATTCCGGTGGGTCAACGTAGTGGGATTCCAGCAGTGGACGACCGTATCCAGATACTTCGGGATGCACGACAGGATGCCGGAGCAGTGCTACACCTAGGGAAAAGACGGCAAAAGGAAAGCTACGAGAGGGGAAAACGAAAAGCGCATCAATTCCGAGTGGGAGATAAGGTTTGGCTAAGTGCAGAGGATATCAAGCTCCAGCTTTTCTAGCGAGAAGCTTGGGGATCGACAGCTTGGACCATACACAATCTTGGACAAAGTTGGACCTCTCGACTACCGCTGGATCTACCGTTATCCTCGACCGGGTCCACCCTGTCTTCCATGTCGACAAGCTATACCCATGGAAAGGAAATGCTGTCAACGGCCAGATTGCGACGCCACCGGAACCAGTGTACCTAGAGGATGAAGACGAACCGGAGTATGAAGTAGAGGAAATCTTGGATAGTCGGGTTAGATGGAAGAAGTTAGAGTATTTGGTGAAGTGGAAGGGTTACGATGCAGGGCATAATTCATGGGAACCGGCACAAAATTTGGAACATGCGCTGGCTACTGTCCGAAAATTCCACAAGAAATATCCCCGGGCGGCGAAGGCTTGACCATCGAGGGCAATGGTCATAAGGAGGGGGGTAATGTCATGAAGTGAGCTGCCCCTATTATTTTCCTTTTCTTTACAATACATCATTCCATCACTGTTACCTATCATATCCGATCCGGAACCTTCCAGTCCATTCCGTTCCGTTCCTTGTTCCTGAACTATACAGTATGACATCACATGGTTCCCGTACCTTACCTTTGTATATATAAGCCAGCCCCACAACCTGATCCCTTATCTTGACCTCTTTGTCGTTGGGATCAGGTATGTCTTTACTTACTTCTCTGTACTTATTTATGAATATAACTTTGTCGTTGGGATCAGTATCTGTCCGCTTCCGCTCAGTCTTGCCGCCATCGTCACCTCTTTGTGAAAAAAATTATATTCCGCAAGTTCAAGAACCCATCGAGCTTGTCGTCGATTTAGCTTTTGGGGTTTCTTGAAATACTGTAGGTTTGCGTGGTCTGTAAAGATTTCAATCTGTTCTTTGGCTCCAAGAAGATATTGACGCCAATCATCGAGCGAGTCCATGATCGCCATTAATTCCTTGTCATAAATCTCGTAGTTTCTTTCAACTTCATTGAGTGAACGAGATCGGAATGCTACAGGCCACCATTTTCCATCGACAAATTGAGAGAGACAACCACCATTTGCAAAGTCAGATGAATCAGCTTCAAGTCTAAACTTTCCATGATTTCGGGGAATGAGGAGGACTACTTCTTCACAGATTCGACGCTTGAGTTCGTCGAATGCGTACTGTTGGGCGCTGTCCATTCCCAGACTGCGTTTCCTGTAAGTTTTGTCAATGGCTTGGCAACTTTGCTAAATCCTCGAATGAATCGCCTGAAGAAGTTACAGAAGCCAAGGAACTGTTGGACATCATGTTTCTTCAATGGGGTTAACCATTCTCGTACAGCTTTGACCTTCTTTGGGTCCATTCGAATTGTTCCGTTCTCAATGATTATTCCAAGGTACTCTATAGATGTTTTTCGAAAGAACACTTCTCAGGCTTGAGAAAGAGTTTGTGTTCTCGAAGAATATCAAGGACTCGGTTTACAATTATTCGATGACTTTTCAAGTCATTTGTAAACAAAGTATATCATCCATGTAGACTATAACATGTCCTTCATTTATCAAATCTCGAAGGATATGATTCATGAATCCTTGAAACGTCGCTGGTGAGTTGGTTAATCCAAAGAACATAACAGTTGGTTCGAATAATCCTCGATTGGTCCTGAACGCGGCTTTCCACTCATCTCCTTCTTTGATCCGTATATTGTTGAATTCCATCGAATGTCCATCTTTGTGAATATCTTAGCGCCCTTCAATTGATCAATAAGCTCCTGAATGAGAGGGAGTGGATATCGATTTTTAATCGTCATTTCATTCAGTTTGCGATAGTCTTGTATTGGTCTAAGGGTACCGTCTTTCTTTTTGATGAAGAAGAATGGTGAGGCCATCGGGGATGTCGAGGGTCGAATTCGTCCGGTTCGAATGTTTTCTTCAAGGAATGCATCCAACGCTTCTTGTTCCTTCGGGTTCAAAGGATATATCTTACAATCGAGTGGTTTAGAACCAGGTCTTAACTCGATTGCATGATCCCAAGGGCGTCGTTGTGGTAATTGATCAATATCCTTTTGACTGAAAACATCCAGGTATTTGTTTATATACGGAGTGGAAGTGTCGAAGTGTTTTCGTGTTTCTTCTTCCGCCTTCTTCTCTGTCCATTTCCTGGAATCTACCTGTTCTTGTACATATCGATCCCAATCAAACACGAAAAGTCTCTCGCCGTCTTCAAGTGCCGCTCTTGTTTGAATGTCTTCAGGCGTCCAAAAGTGAGGATTATATCCGCACCAAGTTGGACATCGGTCAAAAGTAACTTCTGATTTAACCCAGTCGACACTTGGATTATGATGTCGCAACCAATCTAGTCTAGGAAGATGTGTTGTTCTCCAAGATTGACAACGCCAAACTGAACTCGTTCCGAGTGGTCTCGAATAGTTACACGGACTTCAGCGTATTTGGTTATTGAGCCATTCTCGTTGAGTGTACCGTCAGCATTGTAGACAGGTATTCGAATAGGTAAATCTTTGGTTATAATCCTATGTCGTTTTACAAAGTTTGCGTCAATGCATGAACCTGTGGCTCCACTGTTGACTAGTCCTTGTGTAACTATTTGCCTGTTGTCCTCTAGTGTTTCAACAATGACTGGGAGTTTCAAGCTTTTTCCGTGTGTTCCACGGACATAGCTTTTCTTTGTTGCGAGACTCTTAACAGCTTTGACTGCTGTTTTCCAGTTCAATGCTCGTATTTCCATGACGGTTTCCTCCGAAGCTTCTCTTATTCGCGAGGAAGGTACCCATGTCCTTAAAAGTCCAACGGCTTTTGGAAGTTCCCCTTCCTTGAGCCTTTGAGCAGTCCATTCAGCCATGCCGGGTTCGTATCGTATAGGTTTTTTAAGTACTTCAGGTTTTTTATGAGTAAATGCAGAAGCGTGTTTTCTACATTATTATATTTGATAGTGAAATCAAGTCCACTATCTACTATGTCCGAAGTATTTAATTTAGAACGCTCCACCAGACCTATATCTACTGGGGAGCTCTTATAAAACCCATACTATTCACCCAGGCGGTGAATGAATTCATGTCCATACCAGCTGGTAACCCTGGTACTACATCTACACTATTTACATTAGTTTCTTCACTAACATTGTCCGTTCTTTCGCTGCTATAATCCATAAGTTCTACGCTACGAACCGCGGCTTTGTTCTTCTTCGGGCAGTTCCTACTAATGTGGCCTTTTTTCGCCAGTTGAAGCAAAGGCCATTTACCCTTGCTCGATCCAGGTCCATGGGTCGTCCCGAACCTCCAAAGGTCGTCCCGGACCCATCGCGTCTTGCTATCATGGGGTAGACCCTACCACTCGAGGTTCTTCCCATTTCTTCGGCTCTTGCCTACTGTAGGCTTGTTGCGTGGATCCTTGACCACGACTTTGTCCTTGTATGCTGTTACCCCAGCTCATGTTGCTGTATCCGCGCTTCTGTTCATCGTAGCGGCGGCAGATTAGATCGTTGGCGGTGACGAGTTTCTGTAACTCGTCATAGCTGTTAAACTCCTCTGTCCTCGTTCGGACTAGATCGCTCATGATGTTGAGGCTGACTGCTCTTTCAGCCAACTGAAGAACATATTTGCTCTTCTTGTCATACCCGCTTCCTTTAGCAGGAGTTCAAACTCCTTGAAAAAGTCATCGGCCTTCATACGACCTTGCTGAATGCGATTCAGCTTATCCATTGCCTCCTTCTTCTGGGAGACGTTAGAAAACTGCTCTTTAGTTCTTCTAGGAATTCTGCGAAGTCTACGTTCCAATCACCAGCGACTTCATCCTGGTGATCACTGGTGTATACTTCCGCCCAGTCATCAGCTCTGCCTCCTCGAATGTAGGACATTGCTACATTGATGGATTCGTTATCGTTATTGACCTGCTGTGTCCTTCGCAGGTCATGGATGTACGCAAGGAGTGTTCGGAGCCATGCTCGGAGCTTGGAGGTATCTCCTGTAAATACGTCGGGTTCTTTAACGATGGTTTTTCGGAGAATGAGGTGTTGGAGGTGGCAGGAGTAGCGGCGGTAGTAGCGGATGTGTTGGCATGCATGGATTGGTTGGATGGGTCAGACATTTCTGAGCCGAGTTCGGTGGTGAAGGATGGAGTGGGTGTGGGGGATCCTAAATGGATGGTAGAATCCGGTGATGCGGGAGAGGGAGAGCGAGATGGGTATGGGAGTGAAAAATCCTGAGGTCTTGACGAGAACGCCAGGATAGGAGGGTGAGGTGCTTAGAGGTAGAGGCTCGTGTCGAGTTATGTGTTAATCCAGAAGACTGCCTACGTTCGCTCCTCGCGCAACGTTGTCTTTCGAGTCGTCTGCGTGAAAACTTTGCGTTCCAACGTCCCTACTATCGAATCTTCCGAGGAAGAAACTCAATGTTCTGTTGCTAGCCCTGATTTACACTCCTTGGTAGGAGTCAGGCACACTAGAGAGAGTATTTTACTCTCAGCACGGGTTGAGCCGTACTACAGTGTCTCGATGTAGGTATGTATTAACAAAGTGTTTACGCCAACGCTGGCCTTAACACAGACGAGCTATGGGAATAGGGAGTGGATGGGAGAGGAAACGAGGTGAGGTGGGAAGGTGAGTAAGGAAATGAAAAAGAGTAAATTTAATAACGCAGCGGGGTCCAATGTCCAACCAATATGTCGAAGATTTGGGTCGTGACGGGTGGGTCGATAATATCTCTGATCTCTGTCAACGTCTCGCTAGCTCATGTTATGATCATGCACGGGTCGTAGGCGATAAGTTGGATCGCGGACTATAAGTCCGCGGGTAAAAGACCGAACACCAAGATAAATCCCGGTGAGGGTGAATTGAACCTACGGAGAGGTCGTCGGACGTTGACGCTACTATTAATAGCGTCCCACACGTCGATGTCCGAAAGCGAGGATAAGGTAATTCCGATCGCGGGAGAAACTCACGCGATCGTACTTAAGGTGAGGTTGAGAATAACTCTATTTGAAATACACTGTAGAAGTGCGCTATCAAAGTCGATATTTAAACTAAGGACCAACTATTCTACTCTCGAAGCTTTATACTGTAATCGCTACCTAAGGGTCGCTAAGCGATAGTATCCTAGAATAGTATGGTCGAACATGAGGAGAATAAAAGGGGTAAGTATAAAGGGAATGATATATAAAGGATATATAAAAATCGGTTAAGGTGTGAGGGATATAAAATCGAAAGTAAAAAGGATCGCGGAGATAAGCTCCGCGACGAAAGAAACATAGTGGAATCAAATACCGGAAAATGATCGTCGGGCCGCGGAGTTGAACTTGGCATGGTCGTAACAGTGCCCCCCATTAGGATCGAGCCCTCGAGATCCTGCGTAAGAGTATGACTAAAAATAAAAGTGAATGAGTAGAAGTAACGGCGATCAAAATAATTGTGCAAAAAGGATTTTAAGGCACGCGCAGCTGCGCGCTAAATGTGATGCAAAAATTTGAAGTTGACCGGCCTAAATGATCGAAAAGGTATAAAAGCGTAAGGTGTGGAAATAAATACTCCAAGTCCCCCCGCTCATCATGTCTACTACCTCCACCATCACCGAAACCACGCAACAACGTCGCAATAGGTTACTCCGCGTCCAAGCGGAACGACAACGTGCACGAGAGGCAGAGGAGGCTCGCCAAGCAGCCGAATTCGAGGCGGAGATGAAAGCGTTGGAGGAGGAGGCCGCTCGTGAAGCAGAGGCTGCCGCGGAGAAGAAGAGGTTGGGGAACAGAGATTGGCAGAACAAAAGCCGGGCTGAGGAAAAACGGAAGGAATCGGAAAGAGTAGCGCGAGAGAGAGCCCAGGCTCTAAAGAAATTAGAAGAAGATAAACGCAAAGAAAATGCTCGAACAAAGGTCACGGAAGACTTGGCGACGCGTCGCGAACTTGCTGCCACCGCTGCCATACGCCGTTCCGGACCACCAACCTCCCAGTCAGCATCGGGTTCACAACCCAAGACCAAAAAATGGTGAAGTCCCCTCTCAGGTCCGCGATGAATCGGAGGAGTTAACTGAGGAGGAGGAAGAACAGCCGGCTCCGCGAGGAGTCAAACGCAAAGTGATGACGGTGATGGTGAGTAAATTCCGTCGACTCCTCAACCTAAACTAACACGTATTTCAGATAGGTAGTGCTCCTGATCCTGACGACGGTTACGATCCCGCGTCAGGAGATGACGGTAGAGATCCCGCCTCCCCCTCTCCCTCGCAATCGCGAGCTCCTTGCGACCGGTGTGTTTTACAACACCGTGAAGACGAATGTCGCCCGCAGGAGGGTAATCGACGCACACAAGCTTGCGCAGTGTGTCACCATCAACGACAGCGATGCAGCTGGTCGGGTGAGAATGCGTCTCGTCGATCGCGGGTGAAGAAGACCAAGTTGGAGGATGAAATCTACGAGGGGCCCGCGAGAAGGGTTACAGAAAGGAGGATCGGAATGGAGCAGATGGCAATGTTCGCGGAGCATAACCGCGAGGTGGAGAGACGTCTCCAAGTCATCGAGCGATACACAGGTCGAACCGCGATGGCTATGGAAAGGGTTGCGATGGCATTGGAAGCGCTGGAAGGAGGCAATAAAAAGAAAGGATAATGAAGATCGAGAAGGTGAAGAAAAGGAAGAGGATGAGGAGGAAGAAGAGGAAGAAGAGGAAGAAGAAGAAGACAGAAGGAGAAAAATTCGCGAGGGAAAAAAGGCGCGCGGAGTAAACTCCGCGAAGGACTACTTCGAATATTCTACTAATTACTCTATCTTTTGTATTTTTTGTTTTTCTTTTGTCGATGTTGGTTTGGTTGAAATAACGATGTTTTTTGGTGTTATGTTGATGTGGGAGTTTCATAAGTAAGGAAATGACGGAATGAGGATCGCGGTGATTATCGGGGAAAAGGATTTTGTTTTATAAGTAATTTTGCGACGCGACGATAATCGCCGCGGGCCAGGACGGTTATAAGGAGAATTATGATTAGTAAGTAAATGAGGTGAGAGTCGTGAATGAAATGATGAGGATTCAATATACGTAAGTAAACATAAGTAAGGATCATAGTGGACCAGGTTTGTGAGGGTAACGGAGGTGGAACGCTGGGACAAGTTCGTCCGCGTGAATTTCGTTCGCGGCGACCCAGGAGAATTTCGTCGTACCTTCGTATCCTGCCCAACGAATATAGTATCGTAAAGGGCATTTTTATCGTCGATCCAATTTCGAATCCAGTACCTCCGCGATGTTATATTCTTCCTCGCCGTCAACCTCAACGGGAGGCGGCGGAGGTTGAACACGATCGGGAATTGAGTTAGGTGTGTACGGTTCTAGTTGGGATACATGGAAACGGGGTGGATACGATTGAGGTAGGACGGGAGTTGGAGTTTGTAGGATAAAGTACCGATTTGCTTCGAGTATGGTGAAGGTCCGAGGTACTTTTCAGCGAATTTGTCGGTGGGTCGCGTTGTCCGGATGTGCTTTGCCAGCACATAACCTGTGAATGAATAGGGAATTCAGGGTGAGTAATGCGTTTTCTGTCCGCTTGCTCTTTGTATCGAGCTTGCGCGTTAGTAATTTCATCTCGGAGGAAGGCATGAAGCTCATCAAGATTAACCACGAAGTCCATTGCTCGGTCGGAGCGAATGTCAATTTCGGGTCTTACCGTGATATTTGGGTGATAGCCCTTTGTTCGCGAAGAATGGAGATAAACCGGTGGAGGCATTAGGAGCATTGTTGTACGCGAACTCCGCGATTGGTAGGAGTTTCGCCCAATCGTCCTGTTGGTATGCACAGTAGATCCGGATGTACTGTTCCAGAGTTTGGTTGACTCGTTCAGTTTGTCCGTCGGCTTCTGGGTGATATCCTGAGGTGAAGTGAAGTTTCATGGAAAGAGCTTCGCCGAGAGCGCGGAAGAAAGCAGACACGAACTCCGAGCCGCGATCAGAAGTGACGGTGGTTCGGGACACCGTGCTTGGAGAAAACGTGATGGACGAATAACTCCGCTAGTCCTTCGGAGGTGATTTTGTCGTTCGTCGGGATGAAAATACCTTGTTTAGAGGCCCGGTCGACGACGACGAGAATGGCTGTATGTCCGTCGGAAGAGGGGAGTTGTTCGATGAAGTCCATCGAGATTGAATCCCATGGTCGGGCGGGAACCGGAAGAGGTTTGAGTAGACCGTAAGGTCGGTGTCGACGGGGTTTGTTTCGTCCGCAAACTGTACATGAGCTGACATAGTCGCGAACGAATTCCCGGATCTTCGGCCAAGTGTAATGGCGTCGGATTGATTCGAGAGTCCGGTTCTGTCCAAAATGACCTGAAAGGGGGTGATCGTGAAAATATTGTAAAATTTTAAGGCGAAGGTTAGAATGGTTAGGAACATAGATGCGGTTATCAAGTTTTAGCAGTCCATCATCACCTACTGTCCAACGAGTATTGGAATCGTCTTTTGCTAGGGCTAAGCCGCGATCGCTTCCGGATCCTGTTCAATAGAATCGCGGATAGTGGAATGGAGTGATTGCAAGTCCATTACGATCGCCGCACGAAGCGCGGGGCCTTCTAGAAAAGTTGCTCGAAGAGAAGTGGTTAGTTGTTCATTGGTAAAGATAGGTCTGAAATTCTGCGGGTTAACTTGCGCGTAGCCGGTATCCCCCTCTTTAGGATAGACGTCCCAGCGTCTAGTAAGGGCATCGGGTTTTGCACCCAATTTACCCGGACGGAAGCGGATCACCATATTGAACTGGTGGAGGAATTCTGACCAGCGGACTTGTCGCCGCGTGAGGATTTTGGTGGTCGAGAAGTATTCGAGATTCTTGTGGTCAGTAACCACATCGATCGCGTCTCCCGATCCTTCGAGATAGTGACGCCAAGCTTTGAAGGCCTCGAAAATAGCGAGGAGCTCCTTGTCATGAGTGTCGTAGTTAAGCTCTGCAGCCTGGAAGGTTCGGGATAGGAAAGCGATTGGATGAATCTCTCCGTCCGGTAGGAGGATCGAGAGGATCGCGGCTAGCGCGTAGTCCGACGCGTCGGTTTCGACGATAAGGGGTAGGTTAGGTTGCCAGTGTGCGAGTATGGGAGCATGAACGAAGCTGTCCTTGAGTTTGTCGAAAGCTTCTTGGCACTCCTTGGACCATAACCATGATACGTCCTTTCGCGTGAGCCGCGTCATCGGAAGTACGATTTCGCTATAATTATAAATAAAACGTCGATAAAAGTTAGCAAAACCTAAGAAGGATTGAACGTCCTTGACTTTTCGGGGCACCGGCCAGTCAACGATAGCTTGAACTTTGTCTTTCGACATCGTTAAGCCCTCCGGAGAAAGAATATACCCAAGATACTCGACCGTGTCTACACCCCATTCGCATTTGGCGAGGTTCGCAAACAAACGATGTTTTCGGAGTCGACGGAGAACCTCGCGGACATGTTCGCGATGCGATTTCTCGTCGTCCGAGTAGATAAGAATATCGTCGATATAGACGATAACATTAACATCTAAAAGATCAGCGAAAATGTGATTGACGAATCGCTGGAAGGCCGCGGGAGCGTTAGTAAGGCCAAATGGCATAACCTTCCATTCATAGGAACCCCAACGGGTCCTGAACGTGGTTTTCCATTCGTCGCCTTCCGCGATTCGGACTAGATGATATGCGTGAGTGAGATCGAGTTTGGTATAAAACTTAGCTTTCTTAGGAGCGTCCAAGAGATCAGAAATAAGAGGTAAAGGATAACGGTCTTTTTTGGTGATCTTGTTAAGACCGCGGAAGTCTACACAGAGACGGAGTTTTCCATCCTTCTTCGGCACAAACAGTACCGGAGCCCCGTGAGGAGAGGTGGATGGTTGGATAGCACCTGTTTCCAAGTGCTTGTCAATAAACTCGCGAAGAGCTTCAAGTTCCTTTGAGGAAAGAGGGTAAAGGCGACCGATTGGGGGTTCGGCGCCAGGCTCCAAATCAATCTTGAGGTCGTAAGGCCGGTGCTCTGGCAGCACTTCAGAATCCACTTCGTCGAATACGTCAGCGAATTCCGCATACTCCGGCGGTAAGCTGGAAGTATCGGTTTTCGTCTCCGCGGAGTCGGGTGAGGTTGAAGCAGCTCGCGCTGAAACTTCAGAATGGATCGCTCGTAGTAAAATAGGTTCGCATTTAGCGGCCTTACATGCACGGTTGAAAAGGACCGCGTTTACTAGAGCGATGTCGACTTCGGGATTTTCGAGCTTGGAAGCGGCCAATTGAGCGACCGAGGGATAGGTGTAGATGGGTTCAAAGAGGAATTTGTCCGTTAAAGGATGAGGTGAAGGGCGAGAGCGCGATCGAGAGGAAGGGCGCGAAGTCTTCTTCGATCGATTGGGGTGAGGCTGATCCGGCGCAGGATCAGTTAACTCCGGGGATATCTCCCGCGGAGTTGAGGACGTCGGGGTGAGGGACTCAACTTGCTTAGTGGAACAGAAAGTGATGTCTCGAGATACCCAGTCAATCAACGGATTGTAGCGGGTTAAGAAACTGTAACCTAATACAGCTTTGCAAGAGGAGTCGAGTGAGGTGACATAAAATGTCAGTAGTAGCAGCTCGCCAGAGGGAAATCGAACGTTGAGAGTGGTAGTCTCGACGATCGGCTTAGGGGACAATGAACCATCGAAAAGGCGGAGATTGATTGGGGAGATGGGTGAAGTTGGTAAACTATTAGCTTTTACAAAAAGCGAGTCAATAAAACAATCAGTAGAACCAGAATCAAGTAAAGAGATAAAGGATAGCGTCGCGGCGGAGGAATCAGAAGAATCGCCGCGAGCCGGTAAATCTAAAGTTAGCGATAAAGTGAAAGATTGTTCGTCATATGAAAGAGTGGACGCGTTGAGTTTTACTTCCCGCGTGGTACGATCTGAATCAACGCAACTCCCGTGTCGTACCGGGGTACAGGAGCTGCTGATCAGTTTTCCGAGTCCACGGAAGTCGTCTCTACGCTCTCCTGCGTCTCTGCAGCTCGGCCTCGAGTCTCACGAGCCTTCTTCCGCTCGCAATCTTCAAACCTATGCTTCCCGCCACAGAAACCACAAAGTCCTAGTTTCTTTCGACGCTCCGCCTCGCTCGGGAGGAGTTTGCCGTCTGACCCTAGGTTAGCAGCGATCGACGATCGCGTCGATGCTGAACTCGTCGAAGACGAGTGGTTGCCTCCGCTAGGCTTACCTTGTTTTCCCGATCCTTTCGTCGAGAAAGCCGCGGAGGAGGGTGATGGTGAAGAACTTGGCGAGTTCTTCGAGGATGTAGTTGACGACTTCGAGAATGAAGTCGCAACCGTCGAACGGGCGTTTTCGCGTTTCCGCTCTTCTTCCCGTCTCCAGTACCGGTTGTCCACGCGAAGGACTTCTTTCCGGTAGTCCGCGAGATTAGCGGGCTGTGGAAGACGGGCCATTTCGTCTTTTATACGGCTTGCCAAGCCGCGTTGATATGCCCACTTAAGGGCTTGGGAGTCCCAGTTTGTAGACGCCGCGAGAGTGTTGAAACGGATATTGTAAGTCCGTACGTTGTCGGATTCCTTCATCCTCAACGTCCCGAGTTTATCCTCGGCCTCTCCCTGTGCGTCGTACATACCGAAATTGTCCTGTAGTTCCTTCACCAGCGACGCGAAGGAGGACGTCCAGGCGGGCATCTCCGCGAGATCCGGATCCAGAATGTCTGGTTCGAACCACTCCTTTGCGGCGCCACCTAGATAGGACAACGTATAGTTGATCTTCCTTTGATCAGTAAAATACGTTGGGCGGTCAATAAAGACCAAAGATAATGAAACGAGGAAACCTTTCAGTTTCCGCGGGTTAGAACCGTCGAAAACCTCCGGGTCCTTAACTTTTGACCTTGCGGTCTCTGTCGGTCCACGATTTTGATTCGTGGATAGTTCGGTGATAGCACCTCCGAGATTATCGAGGGTGCCTCTAAAGGTAGTGAACAGCTCGATGATTCGCTGTTCCGCGATGTCGGTGCGATTGCTACCTGGTCCCCCTGGAGGACTCCTAGAACGGCTAGGACCGCGAGAGCTAGGTGGTGATCCTGGTCCACCAGGACCTCCTGGTCCTCCGGGTGGTCCTTCGGGATCAGATCCCTCAGGGTCCGGTTCTTCCGGGTGGTCTGGTAAGTCAGGACTTACCTCCTCAGTTTGCTCCGCGATCTCAGGTTCTTCAGGAACCTCAGCGGGGATGAGGGATGAAGACCGATCCCGCGAAGGACCAGCCTGGGTTGTTAGTTGCTGACGCATTCTGTCAGCGAGGGTTAGCGTTGTTGGAGATGGGGGGATGGCCGCCTCCAACGTTGGTATCGCCGTGCGATTGCTACGCGGCGTTCGTACCGTGATTGGTTGCCCATCAGCGGTGTAGAGTACTTGGTACTCGAATTCGGCTTGGTCTGGTGAACCAAGAGCATGAAGGTTTGATACCCGTACCATCGCGGGTTGGCTCGGGGCTGGACCGAAAGCGTTGGTACGCCTACGGGGAAGTCCCGTTCCAGAGATAGACTCGGCGAACGGCGCGAAGGCCGTCGCGTTGGTGGCGAATGGATTTGCCATTACTGGCTCCTCCTGAACGTTGTCCGAGTCTGCGGTGTTGGTACGAGCACGTCTGCTCCTGGTATTGACCATTTTGGTTAGAGAGGATTTGAATGGAGGAAAAGGAAGTGAAGAGTGATGGAATACGATGTGCCGGGTTTCAGTTTAAATATACTGTTATGATCATGCACAGGTCGTAGGGATAAGTTGGATCGCGGACTATAAGTCCGCGGGGTAAAAGACCGATCACCAAGATAAATCCCGGTGAGGGTTGGGTGGACCTACGGAGAGGTAGTCGGACGTTGACGCTACTATTAATAGCGTCCCCGACACGCCGCTGTCCGAAAGCGAGGTTGAGGGTAATTCCGATCGCGGGAGGAACTCACGCGATCGTACTTGGGATGAGGTTGAGATTTAACTCTATTTGAAATACACTGTATGAGTGCGCTATCAAAGTCGATATTTAAACTAAGGACCAACTATTCTACTCTTGTAGCTTTATACTGTAGTCGCTACCTAAGGGTCGCTAAGCGATAGTATCCTAGAATAGTATGGCCGAACATGAGGAAGATAAAAGGGGAAAGTATAAAGGAAATGATATAAAAGGATATATAAAAAGTCGGCTAAGTGTGAGGGATATAGAAGCGAAGTGTAAAAGGATCGCGGAGGTAAGCTCCGCGACGGAAGAAAATAGCAAAGTCAAATACCGGGGAATGATCGTCGGGCCCGCGGAAGTTGAACTTGGCATGGTCGTAACACGCTTACACAAGCGTTTATATTATTCTTTTATCTTTTCCTTTTCTTTTATTTATAAACATGCGACAGCCTTGCTGTTCCCATGCTATCATTAATTGTCGACGCGACTCTCTCGTGTCTGTCGAGACATTGACAGATCTAGGCCGTCTACATACATTCTTTTATATTACCTCATTGTTTCATCGTTGTATACAGACAGCTTTACTTATGGATACGAGTGACTCCTATTGTATAGCCTCACAGTTACGGTGCGAGATAGTTCCCATGGGTTCATCTCCAGATATGTATATAAGACAGAGTATTTTGTAGAATAGTCTCTATCTCTGATCTCGTCTATTCTCCTCGGTAGTTAGACAAGTATCTGAGGACTCATTCCTCCTGCACTATTCATCATCTTTTATCTGTTTCTATCTGTGTGACGCCTGGTTCAACATTGAGCTATCGAGTCGCTGACAGAAGATCAGAGATCCTACCGACCCACTCGTCACACCCCCTAGTCTTCAACACTTTGGTTGGACACTGGAACTCGCTGCGTTATAAATTCCTTCTTTACATCTTTTTACTCACAATCGCACCTACCTCTTCTTCCTTCATTATCCACTACCCCATTCCTATAGTTTGCCTGTACTCAGGGCCAGCATATAGACAGCGATTATAGAATACATACCCACATCAAGACTTTGTGGTACGGTTCAACCCGTGCTGAGAGGAAAATACTCTCACTAGTGCGCCTGACTTCTACCAAGAAGTGTAAATCAGGACTAGTAACAAATAATCGAGTTTCTTCTTTGGAAGATTCGATAGTGGGGCGTTGGAAATATAAACGTCTGCACTAGCGATCCGAGAGACAACACTGCGTGAGGAGCGAGTGTAGACAGTCTTCTGGACGAGTACATAAGTCGACGCAAACTCTCTATCCCTAAGCACCCCTCCCTCCTATCCTGGCTTTTGCGTCAAGACCTCAGGACTTCACACTTCCTGGATCGCGCGCTTCTCGATCCATTTCACCTTCACCGTCGGACTCAAACTCCGACTCAACCATCCATTTAGGATCTCCCACTCCCACTCCATCTTTTACTACCGAACTTGGCTCAGAAATGTCTGACCCAAATAACACCTCCATGCACGCCAATAATTCCACCAATAATTCCGATACTCCCGATACTCCTTCATTCAGTTATTCCCGAAAAACAATCGTCAAAGAACCTGACGTATTCACAGGAGACACATCCAAATTCAGAGGTTGGCTCCGTACACTCCTCGCCTACGTCCATGACCTGCGAAGGACACGACAGGTCAGCGATGACGACGAAGCTATTAGTGTAGCCATCTCCTACATTCGAGGAGGCAGAGCTGATGATTGGGCAGAGGTGTACACCAGCGAACACCGAGATGCAGCCAGCGGTGAATGGAACGTGGATTTCACTGAGTTCCTAGTAGAGCTGAAGGGTAGCTTTTCTAATGTCTCTCAAAAGAAAGAAGCAATGGACAAGCTGAATCGCATTCAGCAAGGTCGGATGAAAGCCGACGACTTTTTCAAGGAGTTCGAACTCCTGTTGAAAGAGGCGGGGTATGACAAGAAGAGCGAGTACGTACTCCAGTTGGCAGAAAGAGCGGTCAACCCGAACATCATGAGCGACCTAGTCCGAACAAGGACTGAGGAGTTCAAAAGCTATGACGAGTTAAAGAAACTCGTCACGGGTAATGATTTAATCCGCCGCCGCTACGACGAGCAGAAGCGCGGATATAACAACTCGAGCTGGAATTACAGCTCACAGGAACAAAGCCGTGGACAAGGATCCACGCAACAGGCCTACGGTAGGCAAGAGCCAAAGAAATGGGAAGGACCTTGAGCGGTAGGACCTTCTTCCCCAGTAATAGCAAGACGGGACGGGACCGGAACGACCTTTGGAGGCACCGGACGCCCCATGGACTTAGATCGAGCGAGGGCGAACGGCCTTTGCTTCAACTGTGGCGAAAGAGGTCACATTAGCAGGAATTGCCCGAAGAAGGGCAAAGCCGCAGTTCGTAGCGTAGAACTTACGGACTATAATAGTGAGAGAACGGACAATGTTAGTGAAGAAACTAGTGTAAATGGTGTAGACACGGTACCAGGATTACCAGCAGGAATGGACATGAATTCGTTCACCGCTTGGGTGAACAGTATGGGTTTCGTAAGAGCTCCCCAGTAGATATAGGTCTGGTGGAGCACTCTAAATTAAATACTTCGGATATAGTAGATAGTGGACTGGATTTCACTATTAAATATGGTAATGTAGAGAAACATGTACCTGCATTTACAAAAAAATCCGAAGTAGACAAAAACCCTATACGCTACGAACCCGGCACGGCTGAATGAACTACTCAAAGACTCAAGGAAGAGGAACTTCCAAGAGCCGTTGGACTTTTAAGAGTTTGGATGCCTTCCTCGCGAATGAAAGAAGCTTCGGAGGAAACCATCATGGAAATACATGCACTAAATTGGAGAATGGCAGTCAAAGCTGTTAGGAGTCTCGCAAGCAAAAGAAGCTATGTTCGTGGAACACACGGAAAGAGCTTGAGACTACCAGTCATTGTCGAAACATTAGAGGACAACAGGCAAATAGTCACACAAGGACTAGTCGACAGTGGAGCCACGGGTTCATGCATAGATGCCAAATTTGTGGAAAGGCATAGGATTCCGACCAAAGATTTACCCATCCGAGTACCTGTTTACAATGCTGATGGCACACTTAACGAGAACGGCTCCATAACCAAGTATGTTGAAGTCCATATAACCATTGGAGATCATTCAGAACGCATTGAGTTCGGCGTTGTGAATCTAGGAGAACAACACATCTTCCTAGGACTAGACTGGTTACGATATCATAATCCAAGTATCGATTGGATCAAGTCAGAAGTCACTTTTGACCGATGTCCCTCCAAATGCGGTTATAATCCTCACTTCTGGACACCCGAAGATGTACAAACCCGAGCGCTCCTCCAAGACGGCGAAAGACTGTTCATATTTGACTGGGATCGATATGTACAGGAACAAGTAGATTCCAGAAAATGGACGAAGGAACAAGCCAAACAGAAGACAAAGGAGCATTTTGACACGTCTCGACCATACGTTAAGAAATATCCAGACGTGTTCAGTCAAAAGGAATTCGACCAGTTACCACAACGACACCCCTGGGATCATGCAATCGAGTTAACGCCCGGTTCTAAACCACTAGATTGCAAGATCTATCCTTTGAACCCAAAGGAACAGGAAGCACTGGACACGTTCCTTGAAGAGAATATTCGAACTGGACGAATCCGACCTTTGACATCACCGATGGCCTCCCCATTCTTCTTCGTCAAAAAGAAAGACGGTACCCTTAGACCAGTGCAAGATTATCACAAACTGAATGAGATGACGGTTAAAAACCGATACCCACTCCCTCTCATTCAGGAGTTGATTGATCACTTAAAGGGTGCAAAATTCTTCACGAAGATGGACGTCCGCTGGGGATTCAATAATATTCGAATCAAGGAAGGAGACGAATGGAAAGCCGCATTCAGGACCAATCGAGGACTATTTGAACCAACTGTCATGTTCTTTGGACTCACCAATTCCCCGGCAACGTTTCAGGCGTTCATGAACCATATCCTTCGGGACTTAGTCAATGAAGGTCATGTAATAGTTTACATGGACGACATTCTTGTCTTCACGGATGACTTGGAGAGTCACCGTGCCATTGTAAATAGAGTACTCGATGTCCTCCGCGAACATAAACTTTTCCTAAAACCTGAGAAGTGTTCCTTCGAAAAGACTCGTATAGAATACCTTGGCATTATCATCGAGAATGGAACTATACGTATGGACCCCAAGAAAGTACAAGCAGTACGCGAATGGTTGACACCCTTAAGGAAACACGATATTCTACAGTTTCTAGGATTTTGTAACTTCTTCAGGCGGTTCATCCGAGGATTCAGTAAAGTCGCAAAACCATTAACAAAACTAACTGGAAATTCGAAGTGGGAATGGACTACAGTACAACAATTTGCATTTGAGGAACTCAAACGTCGGATTTGTGAAGAAGTCGTTCTTCTTATTCCCAGAAACCATGGAAAATTCCGACTCGAAACTGATTCCTCTGACTTTGCGAATGGTGCTATTCTATCCCAGTTTGTTGATGGTAAATGGTGGCCTGTCGCATTCCGATCTCGTTCGCTCAACGAAGTAGAGCGAAATTATGAGATCTATGACAAGGAACTTATGGCAATTATGGATTCTCTCGACGACTGGTGTCAATACCTCCTCGGTGCCGAAGAACAGATTGAAATATTTACAGATCATGCGAATCTACAATATTTCAAGAAACCCCAGAAACTTAATCGGCGACAAGCTCGATGGGTTCTTGAACTCGCAGAATATGATTTTAATCTTGTTCATAAACCAGGAAAATCCATGACGAAAGCCGATGCACTGTCAAGGATGACAGGTCTTGAGACGGGGGAAAAGGATAACGAGAACATTACTCTTCTGAAACCGGAACTTTTCATTCGCGCTCTAGGTATCTCCACACCAGAAGACGAATTTCTGTCAGAAATCCGTAGAAACAGAAACCACGTTGATAGACTTGTAAAAGACAATCTCAATGCCAAAAACCCAGAGTGGAAGGAATCTGACAGAATCATTGAGTGGAAAGGACGCGTTTACGTGCCGAAGAACAGTGTACTCCGATCCAAGATTTTAACCCGGTATCATGATTCACCACTTGCGGGACATCCCGGACAGTATAAAACAGCAGAACTTGTCACTCGTGATTACTGGTGGCCAGGAATCACTCGAGATGCTGGAAAATATGTCGAAGGTTGTGAAAAGTGTCAAGCAACAAAGTCTCATCGTACTAGACCTGTAGGACATCTTCACCCTCACACAGTACCAACTGAACCCTGGCAAGTAATCGGCACTGACATGATCGGAGAGCTTCCTGAATCTGGAGGATACAACGCTATCGCGATCTTCATTGACCATTTTACAAAGCGACTGAGACTTGTTCCAACTCACACTACAGTTACTTCGGAAGGCATGGCAAAAATTTACCGCGATCATATCTTTGCGATTCATGGACTCCCGCGAAAGATAGTGCATGATCGAGGACCACAGTATCACTCACGGTTCATGAAGGAACTTTACCGGCTACTAGGCATAGAAGCGAACTTCACCACGGCATATCATCCACAGACAAACGGCCAATCTGAACGAACAAATCAAGAGATTGAACAGTATCTCCGTTTGTTTATTAATTATCAACAGAATAATTGGCACGAATGGTTACCACTAGCAGAGTTCAACTATAACGATAAAGTTCACTCAGCAACAAAGGTTTCGCCCTTCTTCGCAGATAACGGAAGACATCCATACAAAGGCACGGCAACTCAAATGACTTCGGACAACCCCACGGCACAAGCCTTTGCGGATGAAATGAAGAAGATTCGCAAAGAAGTAGGATCAGCTTTAGAGAAGGCGAAGGAGGTTATGAAAGCGCAGTTCGATGGAAAGCGGAAGGAAGGGATAGAGTACAAAGTTGGTGATAAGGTTTGGCTCGAAGGAACCAACCTATCGATAGATCGTCCAATGAAGAAATTAGGCGACAAGAGATACGGACCATTCACGGTTCAGCAGAAAGTAGGCGCCAGTTCCTATAAGCTGGAAATCCCACGTACATGGAAACATGTACATAACGTCTTCAATGAAGTTCTTCTCACCCCGTATAAAGAACCTCGCTTTCCTACTCAACCACGAAATACTCGCCCACCACCTGTAGTTGTTGGCGGTGAAGAAGAATTTGAAGTAGAGGAAATTCTTGACTCAAAGAAAGCAGGCAGAGGCATTAAGTATAAAGTACAATGGAAGGGATACGGTTCTCACGAACAGACATGGGAACCACGGTCAAATCTTACTAATGTTGACCAGCTACTCAAAGAATTCCACAAAAAGAATCCAACAAAGCCAAAACCCGCAATACTTCGACGCATAGAAGTACCTATTTCCTTATTTCCGACTGAACTCTTCAGACCTATCACACCACTCGACACCGAACCTAATTCCGCTTCACTACCATCCGAAAATTTCCTCTTACGACAAGCACATCGTGGAACTCGTGCCCTAAGGAGAGGGTGATGTTACGAACTCTCTTCTTCATTTCTTTTATTCTCTTTTAGTACTTTAGACGCTCATTCCCTTTTAGGTATGTTAAGCGCCGTAAGCGCTTACACAAGCGTTTATATTATTCTTTTATCTTTTCCTTTTCTTTTATTTATAAACATGCGACAGCCTTGCTGTTCCCATGCTATCATTAATTGTCGACGCGACTCTCTCGTGTCTGTCGAGACATTGACAGATCTACATACATTCTTTTATATTACCTCATTGTTTCATCGTTGTATACAGACAGCTTTACTTATGGATACGAGTGACTCCTATTGTATAGCCTCACAGTTACGGTGCGAGATAGTTCCCATGGGTTCATCTCCAGATATGTATATAAGACAGAGTATTTTGTAGAATAGTCTCTATCTCTGATCTCGTCTATTCTCCTCGGTAGTTAGACAAGTATCTGAGGACTCATTCCTCCTGCACTATTCATCATCTTTTATCTGTTTCTATCTGTGTGACGCCTGGTTCAACATTGAGCTATCGAGTCGCTGACACCCATCCTCGCACACTGGCAACCTAACCTACCCCTTATCGTCGAAACCGACGCGTCGGACTATGCGCTAGCTGCGATCCTCTCGATCCTCCTACCGGACGGAGAGATTCATCCAATCGCTTTCCTATCCTGCACCTTCCAAGCTGCAGAGCTTAACTACGACACTCATGACAAAGAGCTCCTTGCTATTTTCGAGGCTTTCAAAGCTTGGCGTCACTATCTCGAAGGATCGGGCGACGCGATCAATGTGGTTACTGACCACAAGAATCTCGAATACTTCTCGACCACCAAAATCCTCACGTGGCGACAAGTCCGCTGGTCAGAATTCCTCCACCAGTTCAATATGGTGATCCGCTTCCGCCTGGGTAAGTTGGGTGCAAAACCCGATGCCCTCACTAGACGCTGGGACGTCTATCCTAAAGAGGGGATACCGGCTACGCGCAAGTTAACCCGCAGAATTTCAGACCTATCTTTACCAACAAACAACTAACCACCTCACTTCGAGCAACTTTTCTAGAAGGCCCCGCGCTTCGCGCGGCGATCGTAATGGACTTGCAATCGCTCCATTTCACCATCCGCGATTCTATTGAACAGGATCCGGAAGCAATCGCGGGCTTAGCCCTAGCAAAAGACGATTCAAATACTCGTTGGACAGTAGGTGATGATGGACTGCTAAAACTTGACAATCGCATTTATGTTCCTAACCATTCTAACCTTCGCCTTAAAATTTTACAATACTTTCACGATCACCCCCTTTCAGGTCATTTTGGACAGAACCGGACCCTCGAATCAATCCGACGCCATTATACTTGGCCGAAGATTCGGGAATTCGTTCGCGACTATGTCAGCTCATGTACAGTTTGCGGACGGAACAAACCCCGTCGACACTGACCTTACGGTCTCCTCAAACCTCTTCCGGTTCCCACCCGACCATGGGATTCAATATTGATGGACTTCATCAAACAACTCCCCTCCTCCGACGGACATACAGCAATCCTCGTCGTCGTCGACCGTGCCTCTAAACAGGGTATTTTCATACCGACGAACGACAAAATCACCTCTGAAGGATTAGCAGAGCTATTCGTTCATCACGTTTTCTCCAAGCATGGAGTTCCGAACCACGTTACTTCCAATCGCGGCTCGGAATTCGTGTCTGCTTTCTTCCGCGCTCTCGGCGAAGCTCCTTCTATGAAACTTCACTTCACCTCAGGATATCACCCAGAAGCCAATGGACAAACCGAACGAGTAAACCAAACTCTGGAACAGTTACTGTGCATACCAACAGGACGATTGGGCGAAACTCCTACCGATCGCGGAGTTCACTTACAACAATGCTCCTAATGCCTCTACCGGTTGATCTCCGTTCTTCGCGAACAAAGGCTATCACCCAAATATCACGGTAAGACCCGAAATTGACATTCACTCCGACCGAGCAATGGACTTCGTGGTTAATCTTGATGAACTTCATTCTTTCCTCCGAGATGAAATGACTAACGCGCAAGCTCGATACAAAGAGCAAGCGGACAGAAAACGAATCACTCACCCTGAATTCCCTATTCATTCACAGGTTTATGTGCTGGCAAAGCACATCCGGACAACGCGACCCACCGACAAGTTCGCCGAAAAGTACCTCGGACCTTTCACCATACTCGAGCAAGTCGGTACTCTTTCCTACAAACTCCAACTTCCGTCCTACCTAAATTGTATCCACCCCGTCTTCCATGTATCCCAATTAGAACCATACACACCCAACACCATTCCCAATCGTGTTCAACCTCCGCCGCCCCCCGTTGAGGTCGACGGTGAGGAAGAATATAACATCGCAGAAGTATTGGATTCAAAATTGGATCGACGGTACAAAAAATGTCCTTTACGATACTATATCCGTTGGGCAGGATACGAAGGTACGGACGAAGAGTTCTCCTGGGTCGCCGCGAACGAAATTCACGCGGACGAACTTGTCCCAGCTTTCCACCTCCGTTACCCTCACAAACCTGGTCCATTATGATCCTTACCTATGTCCCTTACATATTATCACTCCTCATCATTGCTTTCACGACTATCATCTCATTTACTTATTTAATCATGATTCCCTCAAAATCCATTCTGCCCCGCAGCGATTATCGTCGCGACGATCAATTACTTATAGACTAAAATTCCTCCCTTCCCCGAAAATCCCCGCGATCCTCATTTCCGTCATTTTCCTTACTCATGAAACTCAACAAAAGCCAAAAAACCCAAAACACAACCTTATTAACAACTACCAAACCAAAAAACTACCAAAAACAAAGCGCAATCGAGTAAAGTAAATAGAATAGTTTATTGCGGAGTTTCACTCCGCGTGCCTTTTACCCTCGCGGATCATTCTTCTCCTCTTCTCCTCTTCGTTTTCGTTTTCCACCTCTTCATCCTTTTCACCTTCGCCATCTTCATCTACATCGTCATCTTCACCTTCATCCTTTTCACTTTCTCCCATTGCCTCGATTACCCTTCTTTCTGCCCTAACCATGATACCTAACATTTTCTCCTGTACTTCCAAGGAACGACGGAGGAGTTGGGTTAACTCGATGTTTTGCCCTGAAAGGGCCGACAGTTGCTCGGCGATTCCGGGACCTTCGAACTTCCTGTCTGTTACGCTCGCGGCGGGACCTCGATAAATATCATCCTCTACCTTAGCCCGCTTGCCCCGCGACCGCCGAGAGGCGTGATCCCCAATCCAACTACACCGTTGCCTCTGCACGTGGCACGGCTCACATGCTTGAGTCCTTCGTCGCGTCGATTGCGGACGACAGGAAGCAGGTTTACCGAGCAACACGCACCGCGTGCATGCAGGTCGCCATTGGGAGGGGGAAGGGGGTTCGTCTTCTTCTTCATCATCGTCTTCTCCTTCTCTTGCGTCGAAATCGCCGTCAGGATTGGGAAAATTATCATTCTAAAGAAAATAAGACGGCTGAGTAAAAGGACACCCAAATCGAACTATCACTCACCTTAGCGATCATCTTGATCGTTCTCTTCCGTTTGACCCCCCACGGAGGTTCTGCTTGTCCCTTGTCAACCTCTTCTACATCCGATTCGTCCGAAATGATCGACTTGGACTTGAAGGTTTTGGTTTTGGAACCCGAGGCTCGCGGTGGGATAACGACTTCAGGTCGTTTCCTTGCGATTGTCCTCCCAGGCTCCCGTCGCTTCTCCAAGTACTTCGCGGCTTTTTCCTTTTCTCTTTTATTTTCCTCTATCAGTTTGGCAAGCGCGGCGGTCGATTCCTGCTCATCCTCCTCTTGTGCGGTAGCTTCCTCTAATAGACGTGCTTCTTCTCGTCGTTTTGCCTCCTCCTTTCTTCTCATCTCTGCTATCTCCTCTTGCCTTTTCTTTTCGGCCGCTACTCGTTTTTCCTCTACTCGTCTCTCCTCCGCGATTCTCTCTTCCTCAGCCAGTTTTTCTTCGGCAATCCTCTGTTCCTCAGCAATCCTCCTCTCCTCAGCTACCCGGTGTTCCTCGGCTATTTGTTTTTCTTGCTCCTCCGCTAGTCGCCTCTCCTCCTCCTCCCGCGCTGCCTCTTCCTCTAATCGTTCCATCTCCGCCGCAAATTCTGCCTCTTGCCTAGCGATCTCCTCGTCACGTAGCCGTTGACGCTCCGCCTGAGCAGTGAGTAACCGCTCGCGACGTTGTTGCGCAGTTTCGGTGTTGTTGGAAGACATGGTAGTAGGAGAGAGTACTTACCAAAATTTTTGGAGAAGGCCCTGCTTTTATATCCTTCGCAACTTAAGGGCCGGCTCGACTTACAATTTTCACCAAGCTTCTATCACCTACCCCCGTGTGCCTAGCACTTTTCACATCACATTTTAAACTTTGATCCCCGCTACTTCTAATCATTCACATCTATTTTTAGTCACATCATTACTCAGGATCTCGAGGGCTCGATCCTAATGGGGGGCAGTGTTACGACCATGCCAAGTTCAACTCCCGCGGTCCCGACGATCATTTTACGGTATTTGACTTCACTATTTTCTTCCATTGCGGAGTTTATCTCCGTGATCTTTTACACTTCAAGTTATATCCCTCACACCTTAACTGAATCTTTATATATCCTTTTATATCATTCCCTTTATACTTACCCCTTTTATCTTCCACATGTTCGACCATACTATTCTAGGATACTATCACTTAGCGACCCTTAGGTAGCGACTACAGTATAAAGCTATGAGAGTAGAATAGTTGGTCCTTAGTTTAAATATCGACTTTGATAGCGCACTTCGATAGTGTATACCTCTCAAATAGAGTTTATACTCAAACCTCACCCTAAGTACGAACGCGTGAGTTTCTCCTGCGATCGGAATTACCTTCAACTTCGCTTTCTGTTATGATCATGCACAGGTCGTAGGGATAAGTTGGATCGCGGACTATAAGTCCGCGGGGTAAGAGACCGAACACCGAGATAAATCCCGGTGAGGGTAGAGTGAACCTACGGAGAGGTGGTCAGACATTGATGCTACTATTAATAGCGTCCCCAACACGCCGCTGTCCGAAAGCGAAGTTGAGGGTAATTCCGATCGCGGGAGAAACTCACGTGATCGTACTTAGAGTGAGGTTGAGATTGAACTCTATTTGATACACTATCGAAGTGCGCTATCAAAGTCGATATTTAAACTAAGGACCAACTATTCTACTCTCGTAGCTTTATACTGTAGTCGCTACCTAAGGGTCGCTAAGCGATAGTATCCTAGAATAGTATGGTTGAACATGTGGAAGATAAAAGGGGAAAGTATAAAGGAAATGATATAAAAGGATATATAAGAAGTCGGCTAAGTGTGAGGGATATCAAATCAAAGTGTAACAGGATCGCGGAGGTAAGCTCCGCGACGGAAGAAAATAGTGAAGTCAAATACCGGGGAATGATCGTCGAGCCCGCGGGAGTTGAACTTGGCATGGTCGTAACACTTTCGGACAGCGGCGTGTCGGGGACGCTATTAATAGTAGCGTCAACGTCCGACGACCTCTCCGTAGGTTCACTCCACCCTCACCGGGATTTATCTTGGTGGTCGGTCTTTACCCCGCGGACTTATAGTCCGCGATCCAACTTATCCCTACGACCCGTGCATGATCATAACAGGCAGTCTCAGTGGATGTGTTTCTGCACGATCCCACCATGACAGGCCGTAGTAGCTTTGGCACTGCTCACACCCCCTCTCCCCCTGCTAACTCTCACGCCATGGACATTGATGCCACACATACCAGTGGCAATAGCAGAGAAAGCTTCGTCGCTCAGATGAGAGGGAAATGTTATGGTTGTGGCGCTCCAAGTCACGAGAAGCGTAACTGCTCATACAAGGACACAATATGTCGTTACTGCGGATGACGCGGCCACCTAGAATCTGTCTGTCAGGACAAATTCATGGGTTTAGAACGGGGCCGGGGTAAACAACAGCAACCCCGCTGCCAGCAAGTAGCCGCCTCCTCTACACCATTTACCCTGTTCCCTAGCGAATCAGTCCAGATCGCTGCCTCCGCTCCTGCCCCTGTTATACAACCGCCATGTTATATTCATGCAATAATGGTTCCGCAATATACGCGTTAGCCATCGCTATCATATCGCTAAGTTCTCTCCTCACGACTTCGCCCCTACTCTCTTCGCTACTTAACACTTCGCTTTCTTATTCTTCGCTCCCTTCGCTGACTTCGCGTCACACTACTGATATGTTCGCTTGTTCATTTGATCACTTGTTCATTATGTTCTATCCTTTGTTTCGTTTCTCTTATTGTCTTTCACATCCCCTTTTATTCTATTGTCTTTTTCATTCTTATTGTCATTTCTTATCTACACGTCTGACATACGAGATAGCGAATTAGTATAAATAGGTAGCATCAAGGTATGGTAGACTTTAGTTTTGAAATCGACTTAGATTGACTCCAAACGCTCCTTTCTGAAGTCAACTACTATCCTTCTATTCGCTTCGTTAATGAGCTTCGCTCGTTACTTCGCCAGACATCGCAGTGTATAGAGGTGTTGCTAATAGCTTCGCCGAAGTCCAATCTCGCTCGGAGGTTGTCAGGTCGCTTTGGGATTCATTTGATCGATATTACACCCGAAGGTCTTGCACGATCTTAACACGCCAGCTGCACCCGACCTTTCCACTCAGATCGCCCAACTCCAGGAACTACTGAACCAAGCTAATGCCATGGCCCCAACACCAGGATCTCTGGAGGGTTTTTAAAGTGGGTGCCCGTCTCGGCCGCATCGAGAGCACCTGTTAACCAATTTGCTATATCTTCTACTTCCGCGTATGATTCTGTCCCCTCATGTAGAATATCTACCGTTTCGGAATTGAACTCCAGTTCGTCACACTTCCGAATCAATGCGAAAATAAGAGGGAGGAATCATAGTATAGCAACTGCGGCCATGGTCGACTCCAGAGCTACTGCTCTGTTTTTGAACCAGGAGTTCGTCACCCGTAACCATGTAAAGACCTTTCCACTCAAGAGGCCTATCGGGGTCTTCAACATCAATGGTTCTGCTAACCGGGCAGGGCAGATTACCCATTTTACACATTTAGCCCTAACTGTCGATGGTCAAAAACGGTGGACGGACCTACTTGTCACTAACCTGGGAGGCGAGGACCTCATTCTAGGGCTTCCCTGGTTACGGAAGGCCAACCCAGACATTGACTGGGAGAAAGGACGTCTCTCAGTCAAATCGCAGCAGACAAGTTGGGAGGAGGAGGAAGAGGGAGAAGACATCTGAGTGACAGAGACCCCGGAGCTCTTGCCCAGTACAAGGGACCAGGAGGAAGAGGAGTCCCCCATTCACCGCATTCGAGCCAACCAACGAACCCGACGTGCATGGGTAAGATCAGGCATTCTACAGGAACAGACGGAGGAGGTCTGGTGCGCTGCTGGATTCACCTACTCCCAACAGTTAGCAGAACAGACCCACAAAGCCAAACCTCTGAAAACCTTCGAAGAGATGGTCCCAGAGCCCTATCAGGACTTCAAGAAAGTTTTCTCTGAAACTGCCTCCGAACGCCTGCCAGAACACCAACCTTGGGACCACGCAATCGAGTTTGTCGTGACAACCAAGTACTTACATCATTTTCTTTCTTTCATTTTCACATGCTCTAGTAACCACATGACCGCGTTCATTACTCATTGTTCATCTGACCACTCATTCTCGCGCTGTCATTAGTTTATTGTTCTTCCCTTATTCCCCATTCGCTCTTCACTATCTCACTCTCGCGCTCTTGTTCTTTGTTCCTTGTTCTTTTACCCTTATCCCTTACCCTGGTTCTTATTGTTTCAGACTCGTATATATAGTACAGTAGACAGCTACCAGTTCCCTATCTCAACCTCTTGGTCTTTGGGAACTAGGTTCGTGTTTGTATCTTCGTTTACACTCAATATTGACTTGGTCTTTGGGAACTAGTTTGCCTTATCTGACCCTTGTGATTGGCCCTTCGTGCTATCACAGTCGCTGAGATCATTTATCCTTTTAGACCTCTGTGTGTTGAGCGTTACTCACACTCAGGTTTGTGCTTGTGCCGTGCTTCTGATCGCTTCCCATCGTCGCTTCCGCCTACGTCGCGACATTAGGTCGAGATCTTTTACTCGTACCATCAGCCCTATCACTGATCTTACGAGGAGTGGAAATCGGAGTCCACCGATTCTCCACCTGTTATCACCACCACGCCTACTTTCGGAGTTAACACTAACTGTTCCGAAAGCTACCACGCATTTGACACTGTAGAACACTTTGATGTTCACTGGGCAACTGAAGACGAAGATAACTTACACTGGGAACCTTGTGACGAAAATCCTTGCCCCAATCAATACTTGCTTACAGTCAAACACGACTACGATCCAACTGGTCGACACATCCACATCTCGCGACCCGCCTCTCCAGTAGTACCTGAACCTACTGCAGCCTTCACTAGAGTAGGACGATCTTCGAATCCTAGCTCCCGTGCTTCTCCCGCATTAGTAACCACTACTATCGCGGCACTTTCATCTGAATCAGAATCAGAACCAGAACTCGAATCAGAACCTGAACCTGAACCCGAAACTACACTTAATCCCACTTCCGAAATGTCACAAAACTTCTCCCTCCAAGATCTTGGAAATCTGATTGGACAGCTTGCTCGTCAGCAGTCAGAGCTCCAGGCAGTAGTATCGACTATGACAAGAGACATCAGCACAAACAAAGGGGTCAGCAAACCCCAGCCCTATGATGGGAAGAGAAGTGATGACGCTCGTCGCTTCATAGCGGCATTCGAGCTATGGGCCAATGGGGTACAAATACTGCGCACAAATGAAGGGGAACGCATCAAATCCGCAATTTCGTTCCTTGAAGGTGATGCGGCAATCTGGGCTACCCCAGTTTCTGAAAACATCAGCCAGGTAGCCAGTGGTGCCGTCGACACTCTTGTCTACCCTACCTGGCAGGTGTTCAAGGATGCCTTCAAAGCCCCTTCGAGACAGTAAACCCGGTGGTAGATGCCAAGGACGCCTTAAAAACCCTGTTTCAAGGGAAGACTACCGTGGCCGCTTATGCTGCTTCCTTTAAACAGTACTCTAGTCGTACGGGATATTCTGATCCAGATCTCCGAGATCGATTCTATCAACACCTGGCGGCACGCATCAAAGATTTGTCAACTCGGCAGCGGATACAGACACACTGGATAAACTGATCAAAGAGTCCATCCGAATCGATAACAGACAAATCGAGCGTGCTCGAGAGAAGGGGCAAAACTTGGTAGACTACTCCTCCACCCACAATACAGGTTCCTTCCACCCTACTCCCTTCACTCCGGCCCGGGACCCGTTTGCCATGGACGTGGATGCCACTAGCACAGGACGATCGGCAGAGGACTATCGGTGGTTCATGACAGGGAAATGCTATGGATGCGGATCCAAGAACCATCGAAAAGCGGATGGACACCATGAACGGGACATCTGCAGCCACTGTGGACTTACGGGACACATAGCCACAGTTTGTTGAAGGAAGTTCATGGGTCTCCCTAGGCCGAACACGGTCCGTACTGCCGCCGCCACTTCTATCATTGCCGAACCCGCCACCTCTATTGCTGCTACACCCACCCCGCTTCCCGACTTTTCCTTGATTCTACAGCAGTTAACAGACAACCAGAAAGCGTTGGCGGACCAAATCTCAGAGCTCCGGCAGAATTTTTAAAGTGGGAACCTGACTCGGCTGCTGCCGGGTTCCCCAAACTGTACTCTATTTACGATTCTATCTCCTCATGTATCCTCGGTTCCACTCAATTCAGCGATGTTTCCCATTTTCGCGTACCGATTAAGCTACAAGGAAGATTCAAGAGTACCAGTAATGCAGCAATGATAGATTCTGGGGCCACAGGTCTATTCCTACACCAACGCTTTGTAGATAAGCACCACATCCACACACGTCCCCTCTCTCATCCCATCACTCTCTACAATATTGATGGAACGCTCAACAATGCGGGCAAAATTACCCATTCTGCATGGCTCCTTTCAACCGTGGACCAGAACCCACCTCAACCTCTCGAATACCTGGTCACTAACCTGGGCTCCGAAGATATTATCCTCGGACTTCCCTGGCTTCGGAAGGTCAACCCTGATATAGACTGGAGGAAAGGACGGCTGACGCAACTAACCACCAAACCGCCGACCATGACTATCGAGGAGATCCCCGAATTAAAGGAAGGTAATATTGGAGGAACAACAGAGGGACTTCTGGAGATCAACCCGCAACGCGTTCCCCTGCCACCATCACCTACAGACGAGCTTGAGGAACCAGTGGAAACTCTTGAATACGAGGAAGGCACACCCGTGTACCGACTGGTTGGTAATCGGAAGAGAAGGAGAGCATTGTTACGTGCAGGTATTATTGGTCACACATCAGAAAAACTGTGGTGTGCAGCTGGATATACTTACTCCCAACAACTGGCCGAAGCAGCAAATAAGGATAAACCACAAAAGACTTTCAAGGAAATGGTACCCTCTGTCTATCAGAAACATGCTAAAGTCTTTTCAGAAAAGGAATCCGAACGCTTACCAGAACACAAGCCATGGGACCACGCTATTGATCTGAAACCTGATGCACCAGAAACCTTGCGCACCAAGATTTATCCGATGTCACCCAATGAACAGGAGGAACTAGACCGATTCCTGGAAGAAAACCTACGGAAAGGGTATATCCGTCCCTCCAAATCTCCACTAGCATCTCCGGTCTTCTTCGTCAAAAAGAAGGACGGGAAACTTCGCTTCGTACAGGACTACCGACGGTTGAATGAATACACTATCAAAAACCGATATCCCCTCCCTCTAGTTACCGACATCATCAGCCGTTTACGAAAATCAAAGATATTTACCAAATTCGACGTACATTGGGGATACAACAATGTGCGGGTGAAGGAAGGACATGAGTGGAAGGGAGCGTTTGCAACTAACCGAGGACTCTTTGAACCCTTGGTCATGTTCTTTGGCCTAACAAACTCGCCTGCTACGTTTCAAGCCCTCATGAACTCAATTTTTGTTGATTTGATTGCCTCAGGAAAGGTGGCTGTATATCTAGATGATATTCTGATCTTCACCGAAACCCTGGAAGAACACAGAACCATGGTTCACGAAGTCCTCACCCGTCTGGCTCAACATGACCTCTACTTACGACCCAAAAAATGCGAGTTCGAACAAACGTCCATTGAATACCTGGGACTTGTCATCAGTGAAGGGGAGGTACGGATGGACCCAGTAAAGATTGCAGCGGTGAAAAACTGGCCAGTCCCTACTTCACTCCGCGATCTTCGAGGTTTCTTGGGCTTTGCTAACTTCTATCAACGGTTCATTGAAGGATTTGCAAAGAAAGCGCGACCACTTAATGACCTTACACAGAAAGACATCAAATGGCAATGGGGGACGGCACAACAGGAAGCATTCGAAACATTAAGGGACTCCTTCACCTCAGCCCCGATTCTGGTCTTATGGGACCCAGGAAAGCCGACGCGGATTGAAGTAGATGCCTCGGGATTCGCCTCAGGGGTATACTGCTGCAACTACAGGATGATGGACTTTGGCACCCAGTCGCATTCCGATCTGCATCCTTGAACCCAGCGGAACGGAACTATGAAATCTACGACAGGGAAATGCTTGCCATTATCAAAGCACTCAAGGATTGGAGGCACTATTTAGAAGGCTCACCCGAACCATTCGAAATCATCACTGACCATCAAAACCTGGAGTTCTGGAGGACAGCACAAGATCTTAGTCGTCGACAAGCAAGATGGGCCCTCTGGCTTTCCCGATTCGACTTCCGACTCACACACCGTCCCGGGAAAGCGAACACACAAGCCGATGCTCTCTCACGGATGCCACACCATCAGGTAATCGATGCGGAAGACAACAAGGAGCAAACGGTGCTCCAACCAAAACACTTTATCAATGCGGCGCACATGGTACTATTCCAAAACCCCCTACTTGAATGGATCCGGGAGGTTAGCGAATGGGAGGCAGAGGTATTGGATGGATTAAAGAGCCTGAAGGGACCACGAGTGCTGACAGGGGGATTGGATGAGTGGAAAGAGGACAATGGTTTGGTGTACTATCAAAACAAGGTATACGTACCACCCAACCCGGATCTCCGGAAAGCGGTACTGGTACAATGCCACGATTCACCTACAGCTGGACACCCGGGGATGCATGGTACGTTAGAGCTCGTTAGCAGGCAGTACTGGTGGCCGGGGATGCGGTCATTTGTGGACAAATATGTAGAAGGATGTGACCTCTGTCAACGGAAACGACTCAATTGTTAAGACCGTGCCGGTGAGGTTCCGTAGGGTCTTAGGTGAAGGAGTTGAATAGAGTTTGAGTTCGGCGGGTTCGGTCTCGATCGAGATAACGAACAACGATCTACGATCGTTAGTCAATGTACGGAAGAGTGAACTAAGAACCTTAGCACCACTATCGGTAGTGCCCTCGCCTTGTCGCGTGGTTCCATGAATGTTCAAGATGATGAGGAAAGTATAAGAGTGAAGAAGACGTCCGGAGATCGTTCGTTTATAGTGCGAACGATGATGAAGAAGGATAATGATCCGGACGGAGTTCAGCAACGATCTAAGTTGATATTTAAACTGGAGAACTATCTACAGAATGCTACAGCTTATATACCTTGTATCCTAATTGTTAAAACTATAACAATAAGAATTCTAAATAAAGCTATAACAACTATGGATCGTTCCCACTAATAGAATAAAAGAACAATAGTGTGGGAAACACTAATATCCGAAGATCGGATACTTCGTGAAGTTCGATCGAGGATCGAAAGAGAAAGTAAAAAACAAAGTCCGTTACCGAAGTTCGAAAGCTCGATCAAGCAGTCGAGTACTCGGAAGCACACCTATAACAGTATCCCCCTGTTAAGGCTTTCGCCCTCGAAAGCCTAGTACGAAGTGTATGAAGTAAAATGATAAACAATCCAATCGATGGATCGTAGCAGCAATCGAAAAAAATAATGTACGGAAAAGTGATCGATCAAATCACGTGACTGATTACAAAATCAACGTTGAAAAACTTTCTAAGTCCCCACTTCTCTTCTTACTACTACTCTCATGTCTCCTACACCATCCAGATCAAGCTCCCCTTCCGACGACGAGGAAAAAGCGGAAGAACTTCGCCTTCAAAAGAAGAAGGAGGAGAGAATCAGGAGAGAAGCCGCAAGGAAGGCTGAAGAGGAAGAAGAAGCAGCGGCCGAGGCGCGACTGGCCGAAATTCGACGAAAAAAGGAGGAGAAGAAGAAACGGGAAGCAGAAGAAAGGAAAAAGAAGGAGGAGGAGGAAAGAAAGAAGCGAGAAGAAGAAGAGGAGCGGTTGAAAGAAGAAGAACGTAGGAGGAAGGACGAAGAACGATTAGCGAAGGAAAAGGAGGAGAAGGAAGAGAAAAACCGGGCTAAGTCGGTCGGTGCCCTTGTCCAGGCGTCGATCGCCAGACGAGGCAAGAAAAACCACCCCATCGACGTGGATTCCCCTACCGTGGTTGGGAAGAAGCGGAAGCGAACCAGAATGGTGAGTGCTCCTTGATTCTTTTAATTCTTCTCTGATTTGGTTTTCAGATAGCGTCGAACGGCGATCCCGAAAGCGACGATCCCAATCCTGGGGACGATGGTGAGGATTCCGACACGGAGTCGGATGAATATAAAGATCAAAAGGACGAGGATGAAGAAGAACCGGAAAAAACCCCAACCCCAACTCCAACCCTCACGCCTCGAAAGACTTCGAAGTGCGATCGCTGCACTTCGAAGGATATCGCTTGTTCGATGATCGGGAATGGATCGGCGTCTTGCATTGCCTGCAGGAAGGCAAGAGTCAAGTGTTCGTTGGTCGGAAACGAACGAAGAATCCGACGAAGCAAGAGGTTGAGAAGGGAGGATTCCGTAGTGGCTTCCTCAAGCAATGAGAGGATCGATGCTCTCGAGGAGAGTAATCGAGAACTTTCGCGTCGATTGTCTCTTATGGAAGACATGGTTAGGTTTATCGTCCAAACGATCCGACCGATTGATGCGAACGAGGAAACGGAAGAAGATCGGGTGAAGCGAACAGGAGATGTGAAGGGAAAAGGCCGAAAGGAGTAGTTAGCCAGATTTCCTCTTCGTTCGAACTTTCTTTCTTGGACTTTAAGAATTTTTGGTTCTTCTTTTTTTTTTTGTATGTTCGTAATTCGTTCGCAGACCGATCGTGGGTTTATTCAATCGAAATGGACTTGTAAATAAATCTGAGAATGAATAAGAAAGAAAAAATCGATCGAGCCTCGATCGATAGGACTTGTAAAAATTTTGAGTTTAAATAGGACTGAATTGTCCGAAGAGTGTCGATCAATATCGATCTCTCGGAAAAGATCAACGCTCAATAAGCTATCACGGCATTGATCCTTCCGGTCGATCTCAACCGGTCAGAAAGAAAAGAAGATAAAAAGAAGTAAAAGATAAGTAAAAGCGTACGAATGATTATTCAATAAGGTCCGGTAAAGGTCCGGGTTTGAGCGGGTAACGTTTGTGGAATTCTTCGAGAAGTTCTTCTGCGTGCATTTCATCGGCTCCAATCCATGAAAATTCTTCGTCAGTACCTTCGTAACCTTTCCAACGGATAAAGTATCGCAATGGGCATCGACGGAATCGACGATCCATTTTCGAATCTAAAATTTCAGCAACTTCAAACTCCTGCTCACCATCGACTTCGATCGGAGGTGGCGGAGCTTGATTTCGATTCGGAATGGGATTAGGAGTGTATGGTTCTAATTGCGAGACGTGGAAAACTGGATGGATCCGGGAAAGATAATCGGGTAGCTGTATCTTGTAAGCGAGTGTTCCGATGCGTTCCACGACCTTGAATGGTCCAAGATACTTTTCCGAGAATTTCGGGGTTGGTCGAGTAGTTCGAATATGCTTGGCTAAAACAAAGACTTCAGAACCGATTTGGAATTCGGGCGCGGAGATTCGCGATCGATCGGCTTGGTCTTTATATTTCTTCTGAGCGTTCGTGATTTCATCGCGAAGAAACGAATGAACTTCGTCAAGGTTGGCGACAAAGTCCTGAGCTCGATCAGAACGAATATCGATTTCTGGACGGATCGATATGTTGGGATGATAGCCTTTGTTTGCGAAGAAAGGAGTGATCCCGGTTGAAGCGTTCGGGGCGTTATTGTAGGCGAACTCAGCCATCGGAAGAAGGCCGGACCAGTTGTCCTGTTGATAGTTGCAGTAGATACAAATGTATTGCTCCAGGGTCTGGTTGACTCGTTCGGTTTGTCCGTCAGCTTCGGGGTGATAACCGGAGGTATAGTGAAGTTCCATATTGAGAGATTGCCCGAGTGCTCGAAAGAAAGCGGAAACGAATTCAGAACCTCGATCGGAGGTTACATGATTCGGAACTCCGTGTTTGGAGAAAACATGAATGACGAATAATTCAGCTAGTTGTTCGGAGGTAATCGAAGTGTGACACTTAATGAAAATCGATTGTTTAGATGCTCGATCCACGATAACGAGGATAGAATTGAATCCGTCTGACATAGGAAGTTCTTCGATGAAATCCATTGAAATCGAATCCCAGGGTCGTGAAGGAACCGGAAGTGGTTTGAGTAATCCATACGGTCGATGGCGACGTGATTTGTTCCTACCACATGTGGTGCAAGAGGAAACATAATCTCGTACGAAGTCTCGAATCTTCGGCCATGTATACTGTCGTCGAATGGACTCGAGTGTTCGATTCTGACCGAAGTGACCTGAGAGTGGGTGATCATGGAAATATCGTAAGACTTGAAGTCGTAAGTCCGAATGGTTCGGAACGTAAATCCGATTGTCGAGGCGTAATAATCCATCTTCGCCGATTGTCCATCGAGGTTTGGTACTATCTTGAGCGAGGGTAAGCCCAAGTGCTGATTCGGGATCGATCGAAAGTGAGTTCCGGATTGCTTCATGTAAAGCGTTGATATCCATTACGATCGATGCTCAAAGTACCGGACCCTCTAGGAAGGTAGCTCGAAGTGAAGTGGTGAACTGTTCATTAGTGAAGATAGGACGAAAATTCTGTGGATTAACTTGGGCGTAACCTATATCCCCCTCTTTTGGGTAGACGTCCCACCGTCTAGTGATAGAGTCGGGTTTTTCGCCAAGTTTACCGGGTCGAAAGCGGA
>JANVFO010000150.1:7500-35000 GCA_027919855.1 Lentinula guzmanii | reverse complement strand
GTTGGGTTTCGTCACTTTCGTTTCCTATTCTACCTCCAAGTTGTCGCATTGATTCGCCATCTTTTACGATTCTCGCTGTCTGTTCGATTTGGTTCTCTTCTTTGTTATTCAGTCTTCCCGACTCTTTCACCCATTCTCTATGTTGCTTGGTTCCAAATGGGAGGTATTCTGTTTTTTCTATGTTGAATTTCGCGGTCGATGCATTGCAAAATTCCGCCAAGATTTTTGTTAGTACTCTTTTGTCATCACTTTTGCTTAGGTAAATTATTGTATCATCTGCAAATAGCGATACTATTATTTTGTCAATTAGTCCTTTGACCCGAATCCCTTTTAGTTGGGATTTCCTTAACATTTCTGCGAGCGGTTCTATTGCTAACACGTACAGCAGGCAGGACATTGGATCTCCTTGTCGGACACCTCTGCGTACCTTCACCCCTTCTGATAGTGTTCCGTTCACTAGTATCTTCGTTTCTGTATCCCGATAGAGACTTTGTATCGTTTTTATAAATTTCTCTGGGAACCGATATTTTCTTAGTGCTTTCCATAAGTACGGGTGTGCTATTCGATCATATGCTTTTTCCTGATCAAGTGCTACAATGCACCCGTCTTCTTTTTTTTGTTCGCAGTAGCTTAATATCATGTGAGAGAGTTGCACATTATCATATAAGCCCCTTCCTGGTATAAACCCTGTTTGATTTTCATGAATTAGTTGGGTTGCGATCTTGCCAACCGTCGTTGCGACCGTTTTCGTCATTATTTTATAGTCCGTATTTAATAGTGTTATTGGTCTATAGTTTTTTGGTTCGTTCCTTTCTCCCTTGTTTTTGTACAGTAAAAACATGGTTCCTTCTGTGAATTGCGTTGAGTCTATCCCATTTTCCTCTATGTCTGTGAACACTATGCTCATTAGGCGTGGGAGGTTTATCTCCACTTTCTCCTTTCTGTCCTTTAGTATCACTTCGTTTTCTGTTATCCACGATTTCCAGAATTCGTATATGAACCCATCCTTTCCGGGAGTTTTCCCGTTATCTGCTTTCTTTATTGAATCTAGTATATTTAGTTCTGTGTATAGTCCTTCGAAATCTTTCCGTTGTTCATCAGTCAGTTTTCTGGTGATGCAGTCCAGCATTGCGTTAGTGTCATTTTCCCACGTTTCTTGTAGTTGGGGCGCCTCTGCTTGTTTCGTGTGGTAGTGATTAAATACCTTTGCAATTTCCTCCGTCTTTGTTATTACTTCCTGATTTTCGTTCTTTATGTTGTATATAGTCAGGTCTTCGTTTGATTTCTTTTTCAAGTTGAAGAACCATTCGTTACTTTGTTCTCCCTCCGATTCGAACCTTGCTTTTGAGCTCTCTCTGGCTGCTTCGATTCTGTTCCTTTCGAAAGTGTTTATTTTGTTTTCTATTTCTAGGAGCCATTTTGTTAGCTTTTCTATCTTTTCGTGGCTCTCAGCTCCAGGCTTTTCTTTTTGTGTTTTCAGTTCAATTCGTAATAGCCTTTGGCACTTGTTCCGCTTCTCTCTCAGAGCTTTCCTTTTCGTATTTATTTCTGCCTTTCTTTTTTTATCCATTTCCATTGCTATTCTCGTTATGGTTTCTTTCGCCTTTAGCCACAGTTGCTGGGGGTTCTTATAACATGTTCTATCTTCTATCAGTTTTTCTTGTAGTTCAACTAATATCTCTCCCGTTCTTTGTTTAAAAGGTTTATACTCCACCAGATCTTTTGTCATTTTCCATTGGCTTGTCCCAATGTAAGGTGTGTTTTCCTTATTTCTGAATACTGTTATAATTTTATGGTCTGACAGATTCAAGGTTGTGTCAATGTCCCAGTTTGAGTAGTTCTTTTTTGTCTCTTTGTTCACGTAGATTCTGTCTATTCTTGCCATGCTTCCATTGCTTTTACTTGTGAATGTGTAGTCTAGTCTTTCTGGGTTCGCTTCTCTCCACCCATCAACTCCTTTTATTTGTTTTATCAGTTTTTCCAGCGCTTCCTCGACTTTTGGGTCATCTCTCCGTTGTGGTAGCCTGTCTGTCGATTCTGTGACAGCATTAAAATCTGCCATTAGGATGATATCGTCATTTTCTTTTAATTTCCTTATTTTCCTTGTCAGCTGCTTAAAGAATTCTGTTTTCTCCTTTTCGTTGTTTGGGGTGTATGCATTTATTATATTCAGTCTATCATTAGGACCAAGCTGTATCAGTAGTCTCGATGCTTTCCCTTTTATTAGTATCTCGTGGGATATGTTCTTGTTTCTCGCCAGGTCATTATTGATTAAGAATGCCTCTCCGCCTGCTGCTTTCCCGTTTGGGTCTGGGTTGTTATATATCGTAAGAACTTTATTTTGTTCCATTAACTCCAGGTGTTCATTTTCCTTTAGTTTTGTCTCTTGTATCCCCATTAATATTATGCGGTTTCTCCTCATATAGTTGGCGATTCTCGGGTATTTTGATGTTTTTCCGCCCTTGTTTCTCTTTGTTGACGGTGCTATCTCGTCAATTTGGGTTACTGTTTGTGTGTATCTCCCTTTGATGTTCAGGGATCCAATCTTTGCACCGACTGGTCTCCCTTTTTTTCTCTGGGATCTGTCTAGGGTTCGCATCTGATACCCATCTGTCACCCTTACATTATTCAAAACATGATGGGTCCCGTAGGATTCACTGTAGTTTAGACTGCTCATCGACGGGCATTGAACAGCAGGGTGGCAAACCCCCACGTCACCGTTCCCGGTTCTTACCTCAGAACGGCCAGCCATTTGTAATGAATTATGTTGTACTCTCATAGTTTTGTTTTCTCTTTGGTTAAGAGATTCCTTTCGGATAGGAGTTCCTTTATACGTGATTTGGTCATCAATTCGATGGCTCATCAGTATTTTACGAGGTTGGAACTCCACAACCACGTAGTTATCACCCCTTCAGTCTTGCTGTTAGCATGAGTCTTTTCAACTGTCGGCTCACTTAACACATTTTGTGCTTAACCACTTTTTGTTGATTTCATTTTTGTCGTTAATCAGTCCTTTTGTTGTTGTACTTATTAGTCATTCCGTTGTTATACTTGTTAGATGACTTGTCAGATTTGCTTTGAGGGTGTTACTCGTTGACACACTTAACACACTTTTTCTGTTTTTCTTAACCACTTTTTGTTGTTAATATGATCCTATTATTGTTATACTTATCAGTCATTTCGTTGTTATACTTATTAGATGACTTGTTAGTTTTACTATTGAGGTGTTATACTTGTTAATATACTTAACACACTTTTGCTGTTATACTTAACCACTCTTTTGTTGTTAATGTAGTCCTATTGTTGTTATACTTATCAGTCATTTCGTTGTTATACTTATTAGATGACTTGTTATTTTACTATTGATTGTGTTATACTTGTTGATATACTTAACACACTTTTTGCTGTTATACTTAACACACTTTTTGTTGTTAATGTAGTCCTATTGTTGTTATACTTATCAGTCATTTCGTTGTTATACTTATTAGATGACTTGTTAATTTTACTGTTGGTGTTATACTTGTTGATATACTTAACACACTTTTTGCTGTTATCTTAACACCTTTTTGTTGTTAATTAGTCCTATTGTTGTTATACTTATCAGTCATTTCGTTGTTATACTTATTAGATGACTTGTTTGTTTTACTGTTGAGGTGTTGTGCTTGTTGATACACTTAACACACTTTTGTTGTTGTCTTAACACCTTTTTATTGTTAATTAGTCCTATTGTTGTTATACTTATTAGTCATTTCGTTGTTATACTTATTAGCTGACTTGTTAGTTTTACTGTTGAGGGTGTTATACTTGTTGATATACTTAACACACTTTTACTGTTGTACTTAAGACTCTTTTTCTTGTTAATTAGTCCTATTGTTGTTATACTTATTAGTCGTTTCGTTGTTATACTTATTAGGTGACTTGTTAGTTTTACTATTGAGGGTGTTATACTTGTTGATATACTTAACACACCTTTGCTGTTGTACTTAACACGCTTTTTATTGTTAATTTAGTCCTATTGTTGTTGTACTCATTAGTCATTTCGTTGTTATACTTATTATATGGCTTGTTGATTTTACTGTTGAGAGTGTTATACTTGTTGATATACTTAACACACTTTTGTTGTTGTACTTAACACGCTTTTTCATTGTTAACTTAGTTCTATTGTTGTTATACTTATTAGTCATTTCGTTGTTATACTTATTAGATGACTTGTTAGTTTTACTGTTGAGGGTGTTATACTTGTTAATGTACTTAACACACTTTTACTGTTGTACTTAACACTCTTTTTCATTGTTAATTAGTCCTATTGTTGTTATACTTATTAGTCATTTCGTTGTTATACTTATTAGATGACTTGTTAATTTTACTGTTGAGAGTGTTATACTTGTTGATATACTTAACACACTTTTGTTGTTGTACTTAACACGCTTTTTCATTGTTAACTTAGTCCTATTGTTGTTATACTTATTAGTCATTACGTTGTTATACTTATTAGATGACTTGTTAATTTTACTGTTGGGGTGTTATACTTGTTGATATACTTAACACACTTTTGTTGTTGTGCTTAACACGCTTTTTCATTGTTAACTTTATGCTTATCACACTTTCTTGCTATTGTACTTAACTCACTTTTCTTTGTTGATGTGGTCCTATTGCTGTTATACTTATTAGTCATTTCATTGTTGTATCCATTAGATAACTTGTTAGTTTTACTGTTGGGGGTGTTATACTTGTTGATATACTTAACACACTTTTGCTGTTGTACTTAACACACTTTTTCATTGTTAACTGAGTCCTATTGTTGTTATGCTTATTAGTCATTTCGTTGTTATACTCATTAGATGACTTGTTAGTTTTACTGTTGATGGTGTTATACTTGTTGATATACTTAACACACCCTTGCTGTTGTATTTAACACGCTTTTTCATTGTTAACTTAGTCCTATTGTTGTTATACTTATCAGTCACTTCGTTGTTATATTTCGTTGTTATACTTATTAGGTGACTTGTTAGTTTTACTGTTGAGGGTGTTATACTTGTTGATATACTTAACACACCTTTGCTATTGTACTTAGCACGCTTTTTCATTGTTAATTTAGTCCTATTGGTGTTGTACTCATTAGTCATTTCGTTGTTATATTTATTAGATGGCTTGTTGATTTTACTGTTGAGAGTGTTATACTTGTTGATGTACTTAACACACTTTTGTTGTTGTACTTAACACGCTTTTTCATTGTTAACTTAGTTCTATTGTTGTTATACTTATCAGTCATTTCGTTGTTATACTTATTAGATGACTTGTTAGTTTTACTGTTGAGGGTGTTATACTTGTTGATGTACTTAACACACTTTTACTGTTGTACTTAACACTCTTTTTCATTGTTAACTTAATCCTATTGTTGTTATACTTATTAGTCATTTCGTTGTTATACTTATTAGATGACTTGTTAATTTTACTGTTGAGAGTGTTATACTTGTTGATATACGTAACACACTTTTGTTGTTGTACTTAACGCGCTTTTTCATTGTTAACTTAGTCCTATTGTTGTTATACTTATTAGTCATTTCGTTGTTATACTCATTAGATGACTTGTTAGTTTTACTGTTGAGGGTGTTATACTTGTTGATATACTTAACACACCCTTGCTGTTGTATTAACACGCTTTTTCATTGTTAACTTAGTCCTATGTTGTTATACTTATTAGTCACTTCGTTGTTATATTTCGTTGTTATACTTATTAGGTGACTTGTTAGTTTTACTGTTGAAGGTGTTATACTTGTTGATATACTTAACACACCTTTGCTGTTGTACTTAGCACGCTTTTTGATTGTTAATTTAGTCCTATTGTTGTTGTACTCATTAGTCATTTCGTTGTTATACTTATTAGATGGCTTGTTGATTTTACTGTTGAGAGTGTTATACTTGTTGATATACTTAACACACTTTTGTTGTTGTACTTAACACGCTTTTTCATTGTTAACTTAGTTCTATTGTTGTTATACTTATTAGTCATTTCGTTGTTATACTTATTAGATGACTTGTTAGTTTTACTGTTGAGGGTGTTATACTTGTTGATGTACTTAACACACTTTTGTTGTTGTGCTTAACACGCTTTTTCATTGTTAACTTAGTCCTATTGTTGTTATACTTATTAGTCATTTCGTTGTTGTACTTATTAGATGACTTGTTAATTTTACTGTTGAGGGTGTTATACTTGTTGATATGCTTAACACACTTTCTTGCTATTGTACTTAACACACTTTTCTTTGTTGATGTGTCCTATTGCTGTTATACTTATTAGTCATTTCATTGTTGTATCCATTAGATAACTTGTTAGTTTTACTGTTGGGGTGTTATACTTGTTGATATACTTAACACACTTTTGCTGTTGTACTTAACACACTTTTCATTGTTAACTGAGTCCTATTGTTGTTATGCTTATTAGTCATTTCGTTGTTATACTCATTAGATGACTTGTTATACTCATTAGTCATTTCGTTGTTATATTTATTAGATGACTTATTGATTTTACTGATGAGGATGTTAAACTTGTTGATGTACTAGCATACTTTTGCTGTTGTACTAAACACTTTTCTTTTTCTTACGTAATCACTCTTTTCTTTTAACGCGAGATGCGATGCTGTGATTATACTTAGAGCAGGGGTACATATATTGTCCGATGATTACATAGCCCTCCCTTTCCCTTTGTATCCTCCTCTGCCACTCTTAACAGGTCCGCTCGATGAAGGTCCGTGATGCCCTTTTAGGGGCCATCTCCAGCTTTCATACGTGCAGGCCTCTTCTCTGTGGCCCAAGGCTTGACACCTAAAGCAAGGTGAGGCTACTACTAGTTGCCAGTTGTAGTTACCTGTTTTGTGTTGCCTGGACGTTGTCGGGGCGAGGAGTGGCGCCTTGTCCATTAGGAACTGTACTGCTGGTTGATCAGCCGTGAACGTAGCCTTGATTATTAGCTTATCACTGAGATACGTTGGCGATGTTCCTCCAATCGTTCTATGGACAGTGATAGTGGCCTCTGGCCATCTGTTGTTGCTGCTTGTTGTACAGAGGTTTCATCGTCAGGGTGGACGCCAATCACATTCTTGAGTTGGGTCCTTTCAACACCAAGGAGTTCTCTAAAGAACGACAACCCCCTTGGGTTCCCTTTCTTTGTGAACATGATTGCTCCAACGCTCAGTACGCGCCTCTTCGCTCTTTCGGAGGGCATGCTAAAGATGAACCAGGGTGAGCGTCCTTTGTTTGATACTGCTTTCGCGAATAGCAGTTCCTCTTCTCCTAATTCTAGAATATGACGTATTGCTTTCTGATGGTGTTCAATGGAGTTGGTGTTACCTCCATAGTTGATACCCGTTACAAGGATTGGTGAGTCAAAGCTTCGCACCAGTGTTTCTACTTCAGAGACTTTTCTCTCACAAGTGGTTGGGAGAGGGGGCCATATTGGCTGAAGGGCAGGCATTTCAGTCCATGGTGATCTGGACTTCAGTTCGACTGCAGGGGATTCTTCTCGTTCTATTATCGGACGAGTCGTCGTTGTTAGACGGACAAGGGAGAAGGGTGATTTCGAAGGCGTTTCAGAGGGAGATGGGACGGGTGCTTCGCTTTCTTCATCTTCTATATTAGCATTAACCAGGAGATCTGCTATCGAGTCCTCTGTCATGTCTATATCCTCATCCTCCATTGGCTAACTTCTCTATTAGCTGTGTTTCTGATTATCTAACTTTTTTACTTACCGAGCTTTTTCTCGATTTGCGTTTTCTTTTCCTTTTTGGCTTCTCAGTTTCTTCTTCTGTATCTTCTATCATATTTCCGTCTTCATCGACCGGTTGTGTTAGTTCATCGAGCTGTTCTTGGGTTAGGGTGATAGAATTTTCTGTAGCTCCTATTTCATCTTGGTAGACGTTTCGAAGTAACAGATAGTCCGATCTCCCTCCTCCCCACTTCTTTTGTATTAGTTCTTCGTTTTCCTTTATAGCCTTGTGGAAGTCTTCTTTTTCTTTCTTTGTTGGTTCCTTTTTCTGCATCCACTTCCGGGCTTCTTTTGCGGATTTATTGTCCAGTAATTCTCTAATGTAGGGTTGGTGAGTGGTTTCGGTTTCGCTTTTGGTGTCCCCGTTGTGGAAGGGGGCTTTTTGTCTATTTATCTTCAGTTGTCAGTTCCCAATTACCTGGGGAGTTACTTACTTATTTGGCGGGTGGTTGGTTGAATGGACATCGGATTTAGGAGCAGTGGCTCAACTATTGCTGTGAGTCTGTCGGGGAGTTAGAAATACTATTGAGCAGTAAGGGTTTTACTTACTGTAAGATTGGGGGTTCCACAGGGGAAACCACCCTTGCCCTAAGGGCGCCATTGCTGGGCCCACCTTTTCGTGGCAAGGAAACAACATAAGCCTTATCACCTGGAGTGATAGACCGACAGGGGATTTTGTCCTCTCAGGCCAGTAATTCCACTAGGTTTATTACTGCCACGGCTCACCACCGGAGTGGCTTCCCGTTCTACTGCTAGCGCTTCGATATGCCATAGGCTCGGATCCGCTTCTAACAGTAGTCCCTGTCTCGCTAACTGATCAGTTAACTAACCAACCTGTTGCCAGGCAAAGGGTACCCTGTCTCTTAAGAGTCGGGTGGTTCTTAAACGGTGTTTCCCCTTTTTGTTGGCGCATCTTACGATGTCCGGGCAGACTCGGAGGTCTCCAGGCAGTCTTTCGACTCCCATTCTATTTAGATAGAAGCGCTGGAGTTCAGTCTTTCAGTACGTACTTGGGCTGTACCTCTTCTTACTCGACTTTGTCCATACATTAATGATCTTTTCCCATCCCCAAACGACTAAGGCGTGTCTGGTTTTGAGGCGCGAGAGGGTTAATTTTCGTGTCAACGAATGACCTTCCGTCCATTATTCCATTCTCTGGTTAGTATTTTGTTCATTGTTACTTATCCGGAAAGGTAGAACCTTACACTGGGGACGTTCACCATGATCAAATTACCATTGACTCTTTAGTTTCCCTTTCGGTACTTGTCCAGGTGGCCACGGAGAGGCAGAGTCAGGATTCACTTACGTTTGTCCTTCACCCGGGTATCTGATCGTTTTCGATCCCCTAACCTTCGTTCTTGATTAATGAAAACATCCTTGGCAAATGCTTTCGCAATAGTCGGTCTTGAGTCAATCCAAGAATTTCACCTCTAGCGACTCAATACCAATGCCCCCAACTATCCCTATTAATCATTACGGCGACTCTAGAAACCAACAAAATAGAACCGCACGTCCTATTTTATTATTCCATGCTAATGTATTCAGGCATAGGCCTGCTTTGAACACTCTAATTTTCTCAAGGTAAAAGTCCTGGTTCCCCGATGCACACCAATAAAGGGCACACCGGCTCACCAAGAGGTAAGACTCAGTCAGACAGTACACACCGTGAGGCGGACCGCCCGACCAAGCCTGAAGTTCAACTACGAGCTTTTTAACTGCAACAACTTTAATATACGCTATTGGAGCTGGAATTACCGCGGCTGCTGGCACCAGACTTGCCCTCCAATTGTTCCTCGTTAAGGGATTTAAATTGTACTCATTCCAATTATAAGACCCGAAAGAGCCCTATATTGTTATTTATTGTCACTACCTCCCCGTGTCGGGATTGGGTAATTTGCGCGCCTTCCAAGTCGTCCTTTCTAGGGGTATTGTAAAGTGGGTTGAACTTCTCACTTAGCAGTTCCATTAGTTTTGCGGCCATATCCACGCATTCCTTATTGGTTGTGCAGTTTCGTGGCCCCAATTGCGGGTTGAGGATCACACTCTCAAGGTCTTCAACCGTTATTACTTGGTGTTCTCTTCGTAGGCACCTAGCTGATTTTTTTGACCACAAATGATTTGAACTTGCGTCTATATGGTGCCATATTGGCATCTTATTCTTTGTTTCTTTGCTTATTTTAAGAGCGTCTATTCCTACATTGTATTTTCTCAAGACGCTTATCATACTCTTTGCTTTTCTTGGGATTTGCGCCCATTTCGCGTCTGATTCATGCCAGTTTTGTAGTATCCAATTTATTCTTGCTTCTTCGTCTATTATCGGGGATTTAGGTATGTTCATGTTAATGATTTCGTCTAATACAAAACCCCATGTCGGTCTTTTTGTTGTGGTGCTAACCATTTCTTTCCCCACATGATTTCAATTGCTTCGCACCTTGCGTAAATAGAGGGCATATTTAACCCTCCTTCGTCCTTGGGTGCCGTGACCCATTCCAGTCTATTAATCCTCTTTTGTTCCCATTCCACAGGAAGTCTTTCGTTATCCTTTCTGTTTTAGCTTTTGCCCATTCCGGCATTGTATTTACTGTTGCTAGGAATTGGTCTATCGATATAACTAGTGCTTTTAGGATTAGTTCTTTTCCTTTAAATGAAAGGTGCGATGATTTCCATTCTCTTAGTATGGCTTCCTGTTTTTTTATGATTTCTTCCCATTGTTGGGTTTCGTCGCTTTCGTTTCCTATTCTTCCTCCAAGTTGTCGCATTGATTCGCCGTCTTTTACGATTCTCGCTGTTTGTTCGATATTGTTCTCTTCTTTGTCATTTAGTTTTCCTGACTCTTTCACCCATTCTCTATGTTGTTTAGTTCCGAATGGTAGGTATTCCGTTTTTTCTATGTTGAATTTTGCGGTCGATGCATTACAAAATTCTTCCAAGATTCTTGTTAGTATTCTTTTGTCATCGCTTTTGCTCAGGTAAATTATGGTATCATCTGCAAATAGTGATACTATTATTTTATCAATTAGTCCTTTGACCTGAATTCCTTTTAGTTGTGACTTCCTTAACATTTCTGCAGTGGTTCTATTGCTAGCACGTACAGTAGGCAGGACATTGGGTCCCCTTGTCGGACCCCTCTGCGTACCTTCACTCCTTCTGATAATGTTCCGTTCACTAATATCTTCGTTTCTGTGTCTTGATACAGACTTTGTATCGTTTTTATAAATTTTTCTGGGAACCGATATTTTCTTAGTGCTTTCCATAGATAGGGTGCGCTATTCGATCATATGCTTTTTCTTGATCAAGTGCTACGATGCATCCGTCTTCTTCTTTTTGTTCACAGTAGCTTAATATCATGTGAGAAAGTTGCACATTATCGTATAAGCCTCTTCCTGGTATAAACCCTGTTTGGTTTTCGTGGATTAGTTGGGTTGCGATTTTGCCAACCGTCGTTGCGACCGTTTTCGTCATTATCTTATAGTCCGTGTTTAATAGTGTTATAGGTCTGTAGTTTTTTCGGTTCGTTCCTTCTCCTTTATTTTTGTATAGCAAAAACATGGTTCCTTCTGTAATTTTGTCGAGTTATTCCATTTTCCTCTATGTTGTGAACACTATGCTCATCAGGCGTGGGAGGTTTATCTCCACTTTCTCTTTTTTGTCTTTTAGTATCACTTCGTTTTCTGTTATCCATGATTTCCAGAATTCGTATATGAACCCATCCTTTCCGGGGGTTTTCCCGTTATCTGCTTTCTTTATTGAGTCTAGTATATTTATTTCTGTATACATCCTTCGAAGTCTTTCCTTTGTTCATCAGTCAGTTTTCTGGTTATGTAGTTTAACACTGCGTTGGTGTCATCTTCCACGTTTCCTGTAACTGAGGCGCTTCTGCTTGTTTCGTGTGGTATTGGTTAAATACCTCTGCAATTTCTTCCGTTTTTGTTATCACTTCCTGGTTTTCATTCTTTATGTTATATATAGTCAGATCTTCGTTTGATTTCTTTTTCAAATTGAAGAACCATTCATTGCTTTGTTCTCCTTCCGATTCGAATCTGCTTTTGAGCTCTCTCTGGCTGCTTCTATTCTGTCCTTTCGAAGTGTTTATTTGTCCTCTATTTCCAGAAGCCATGCTTTTAGCTTCTCTATCTTCTCTTGAGTCTCAGCTCTGGTTTTCTGTTTGTGTTTTCAGCTCATTCTTAATAGTCTTTGGCACTTGTTCCGCTTCTCTCTCAGGATTTTCTCTTAGCGTTGATTTCCGCTTTTCTTTTTTTATCCATTTCCATCGCTACTCTCGTTATGGTTTCTTTCGCTTTTAGCCACAGATGTTGAGGGTTCTTATAAATGTCTTCTCTATCAGTTTTTCTTGTAGTTCAACTAATATCTCCCCGTTCTTTGTTTAAAAGGTTATACTCCACCAGATCTTTTGTCATTTTCCATTGGCTTTCCCAATATGTGTTTTCCTTATTTCTGAATACTGTTATATTTTGTGTCTGACAGATTCAGGTTGTGTCAATTCCCAGTTTGAGTAGTTCTTTTTTGCTCTTTGTTCACGTAGATTCTATCTATTCTTGCCATGCTCCATTGCTTTTACTTGTGAATGTGTAGTCTAGTTTCTGGGTTCGCTTCTCTCCACCCATCAACTCCTTTTATTTGGTTGATCAATTTTTCTAGCGTTCCTCGATTCTTGGGTCATCCCGTCGTTGTGGTAGCCTGTCTGTTGATTCTATGACAGCATTAAAAGTCTGCCATTAGGATGATATCATCGTTATCTTTCAATTCCCTTATTTTCCTTGTTAGCTGTTTAAAGAATTCTATTTTCTCTTTTTCGTTGTTTGGGGTGTAGGCGTTTATTATGTTTAGTCTATCGTTAGGACCAGTTGTATCATTATCCTCGATGCTTTTCCTTTATCAGTATCTCATGGGATATGCTTTTGTTCCTTGCAGGTCATTGTTGATTAGGAATGCTTCTCCGCCTGCTGCTTTCCCTTTTGGGTCTGGGTTGTTTATATTTTAAGAACTTTTTTTGTTCCATTAGCTCTAGATGTTCATTCTCCTTAGTTTTGTTCTTGTACCCCCATTAATATATGCGGTTTCTCCTCATATAATTGGCGATTCTTGGATACTTTGAAGTTTTTCCGCCCTTTTTCTGTTTGTTGACGGTGCTATCTCGTCAATTTGGGTTGCTGTTTGTGTGTATCTCCCTTTGATGTTCAGGGATCCAATCTTTGCACCGACTGGTCTCCCTTTTTTTCTCTGGGATCTGTCTAGGGTTCGCATCTGATACCCATCTGTCACCCTTACATTATTCAAAACATGATGGGTCCGTAGGATTCACTGTAGTTTAGACTGCTCATCGACGGGCATTGAACAGCAGGGTGGCAAACCCCCACGTCACCGTTCCCGGTTCTTACCTCAGAACGGCCAGCCATTTGTAATGAATTATGTTGTACTCTCATAGTTTTGTTTTCTCTTGTTAAGAGATTCCTTTCGGATAGGAGTTCCTTTATACGTGATTGGTCATCAATTCGATGGCTCATCAGTATTTAACGAGGTTGGAACTCCACAACCACGTAGTTGTTCCCCTTCAGTCTTGCTGTTAGATGAGTCTTTTCAACTGTTGGCTTACTAGACACTTTTTTGCTGTTGTGCTTAACACACTCTTCATTGTTGATGTGGTCATTTCCATTGTTAACTCATTCCTATTGTGTTGAGAGTGTTATACTTGTTGATTTTCTTAAACATTTTTTCTGTTGTACTCAACACACTTCTCGTTGTTAATGTGGTCCTATTGTTGTTATTCTTATTAGTCATTTCATTTGTAGTTTACGGTTATACTTAACACCTTTTTTCCTTGTTAACTTAGTCCTATTGTTGTTATAACTTATTAGTCATTTCGTTGTTATACTTATTAGATGACTTGTTAGTTTTACTGTTGAGGGTGTTATACCTTGTTAATGTACTTAACACACTTTTACTGTTGTACTTAACATCTTTTTCATTGTTAACTTAGTCCTATTTTGTTATACTTATTAGTCATTTCGTTGTTATACTTATTAGATGACTTGTTACTTTTACTGTTGAGAGTGTTATACTTGTTGATATACTTAACACATTTTGTTGTTGTACTTAACACGCTTTTTTCATTGTTAATTAGTCCTATTGTTGTTATACTTATTAGTCATTTCGTTGTTATACTTATTAGATGACTTGTTAATTTTACTGTTGGGGGTGTTATACTTGTTGATATACTTACACACTTTTGTTGTTGTGCTTAACACGCTTTTTCATTGTTAACTTATCCTATTGTTGTTATACTTATTAGTCATTTCGTTGTTATACTTATTAGATGACTTGTTTGTTTTACTGTTGAGGGTGTTGTGCTTGTTGATACACTTAACACACTTTTGTTGTTGTGCTTAACACGCTTTTTCATTGTTACTTAGTCCTATTGTTGTTATACTTATTAGTCATTTCGTTGTTATACTTATTAGTGACTTGTTAGTTTTACTGGTTGAGGGTGTTATACTTGTTGATATACTTAACACACTTTTACTGTTGTACTTAAGACTCTTTTTCATTGTTAACTTAGTCCTATTGTTGTTATACTTATTAGTCGTTTCGTTGTTATACTTATTAGGTGACTTGTTAGTTTTACTGTTGAGGGTGTTATACTTGTTGATATACTTAACACACCTTTGCTGTTGTACTTAACACGCTTTTTCATTGTTAATTTAGTCCTTTGTTGTTGTACTCATTAGTCATTTCGTTGTTATACTTATTATATGGCTTGTTGATTTTACTGTTGAGAGTGTTATACTTGTTGATATACTTAACACACTTTTGTTGTTGTACTTAACACGCTTTTTCATTGTTAACTTAGTTCTATTGTTGTTATACTTATTAGTCATTTCGTTGTTATACTTATTAGATGACTTGTTAGTTTTACTGTTGAGGGTGTTATACTTGTTAATGTACTTAACACACTTTTACTGTTGTACTTAACACTCTTTTTCATTGTTAACTTAGTCCTATTGTTGTTATACTTATTAGTCATTTCGTTGTTATACTTATTAGATGACTTGTTAATTTTACTGTTGAGGTGTTATACTTGTTGATATACTTAACACACTTTTGTTGTTGTACTTAACACGCTTTTTTCATTGTTAATTAGTCCTATTGTTGTTATACTTATTAGTCATTACGTTGTTATACTTATTAGATGACTTGTTAATTTTACTGTTGGGGGTGTTATACTTGTTGATATACTTAACACACTTTGTTGTTGTGCTTAACACGCTTTTTCATTGTTAACTTTATGCTTATCACACTTTCTTGCTATTGTACTTAACTCACTTTTCTTTGTTGATGTGGTCCTATTGCTGTTATACTTATTAGTCATTTCATTGTTGTATCATTAGATAACTTGTTAGTTTTACTGTTGGGGGTGTTATACTTGTTGATATACTTAACACACTTTTGCTGTTGTACTTAACACACTTTTTCATTGTTAACTGTAGTCCTATTGTTGTTATGCTTATTAGTCATTTCGTTGTTATACTCATTAGATGACTTGTTAGTTTTACTGTTGATGGTGTTATACTTGTTGATATACTTAACACACCCTTGCTGTTGTATTTAACACGCTTTTTCATTGTTAACTTAGTCCTATTGTTGTTATACTTATCAGTCACTTCGTTGTTATATTTCGTTGTTATACTTATTAGGTGACTTGTTAGTTTTACTGTTGAGGGTGTTATACTTGTTGATATACTTAACACACCTTTGCTATTGTACTTAGCACGCTTTTTCATTGTTAATTTAGTCCTATTGGTGTTGTACTCATTAGTCATTTCGTTGTTATATTATTAGATGGCTTGTTGATTTTACTGTTGAGATGTTATACTTGTTGATGTACTTAACACACTTTTGTTGTTGTACTTAACCGCTTTTTCATTGTTAACTTAGTTCTATTGTTGTTATACTTATCAGTCATTTCGTTGTTATACTTATTAGATGACTTGTTAGTTTTACTGTTGGGGTGTTATACTTGTTGATGTACTTAACACACTTTTACTGTTGTACTTAACACTCTTTTTCATTGTTAACTTAATCCTATTGTTGTTATACTTATTAGTCATTTCGTTGTTATACTTATTAGATGACTTGTTAATTTTACTGTTGAGAGTGTTATACTTGTTGATATACGTAACCACTTTTGTTGTTGTACTTAACGCGCTTTTTCATTGTTAACTTAGTCCTATTGTTGTTATACTTATTAGTCATTTCGTTGTTATACTCATTAGATGACTTGTTAGTTTTACTGTTGAGGGTGTTATACTTGTTGATATACTTAACACACCTTGCTGTTGTATTAACACGCTTTTTCATTGTTAATTAGTCCTATGTTGTTATACTTATTAGTCACTTCGTTGTTATATTTCGTTGTTATCTTATTAGGTGACTTGTTATTTTACTGTTGAGGTGTTATACTTGTTGATATACTTAACACACCTTTGCTGTTTACTTAGCACGCTTTTTTGTTGTTAATTTAGTCCTATTGTTGTTTACTTATCAGTCATTTCGTTGTTATACTTATTAGATGACTTGTTGATTTTACTGTTGAGAGTGTTATACTTGTTGATATACTTAACACACTTTTGCTGTTATACTTAACACACTTTTTTTGTTAATGTATCTATTGTTGTTATACTTATCAGTCATTTCGTTGTTATACTTATTAGATGACTTGTTAGTTTTACTGTTGAGTGGTGTTTATACTTGTTTGATGTACTTAACACACTTTTTGTTGTTGTCTTAACACGCTTTTTCATTGTTAATGTAGTCCTATTGTTGTTATACTTATCAGTCATTTCGTTGTTATACTTATTAGATGACTTGTTAATTTTACTATTGAGGGTGTTATATTTAACATACTTTTTACTGTTATACTTAACACACTGATTTGTTGTTAATGTAATCCTATTGTTGTTATACTTATCAGTCATTTCGTTGTTATACTTATTAGATGACTTGTTAGTTTTACTATTGATGTGTTATACTTGTTGATATACTTAACACACTTTTGTTGTTATACTTAACACACTTTTTGTTGTTAATGTAGTCCTATTGTTGTTATACTTATCAGTCATTTCGTTGTTATACTTATTAGATGACTTGTTATACTTATTATCATTTCGTTGTTTATATTTTTATTAGTATTTGTTTATTATTTTACTATTGAGGTGTTAAATTGTTATACTTAACACTTTTGCTGTTGTACTTAACATACTTAACACACTTTTTGTTGTCCTTTTACCTTCACTCTTTTCGTTTGTCTCGAGTTATGGTGTTATTATTTTATTTAGAGCAGGGGTACATATATTGTCCAATGATTACATAGCCCTCCCTTTCCCTTTATAACCTCCTCTGCCACCCTTAGCAGGTCCGCTCGATGGAGGTCCGTGGTGTCCCTTTAGAGGCCATCTCCAGCTCTCATACGTGCATGCCTCTTCTCGGTGACCCAAGGCTTGACATCTGAAGCAAGGTGAAGCTACTACTAGCTGCCAATTGTAGTTACCTGTTTTGTGTTGCCTGGACTTTGTTGGGGCGAGGAGTGGCGCCTTGTCCATTAGGAACTGTACTGCTGGCTGATCAGCTATGAACGTTGCCTTAATGATGAGCTTATCACTGAGATACGTTGGCGATGTTCCTCCAATCGTTCTGTGGACAGTGATAGTGGCCTCTGGCCATCTCGTTGTTGCTGCTTGTTGTACAAAGGTTTCATCGTCGGGGTGGACTCCAATCACATTCTTGAGTTGAATCCTTTCAACACCAAGGAGTTCTCTAAAGAATGATAACCCTCTTGGGTTCCCTTTCTTTGTGAACATGATTGCTCCAACGTTCAGTACACGCCTCCTTGCTCTCTCAGAGGGCATGCTAAAGATGAACCAGGGTGAGCGTCCTTTGTTGGATACTGCTTTTGCGAATAACAGTTCTCCCTCCTCTAATTCTAGAATATGACGGATTGCTTTCTGATGGTGTTCGATGGAGTTGGTGTTACCTCCGTAGTTGATGCCTGTTACAAGGATTGGCGAGTCGAAGCTTCGCACTAGTGTTTCTACTTCAGAGACTTTTCTCTCACAAGTTGTTGGGAGAGGGGGCCATATTGGCTGAAGGGCAGGCATTTCAGTCCATGGTGATCTGGACTTTAGTTCGACTGCAGGGGATTCTTCTCGCTCAATTATCGGGTGAGCCGTTGTTGTTAGACGGACAAGGGAGAAGGGTGTTTTCGAAGTCGTTTCAGAGGGGGTTGGGACGGTAGCTTCGTTTTCCTCATCGTCTATGTTAGCATTGATCAAAAGATCTGCTATCGACTCCTCAGTCATGTCCATATCTTCATCCTCTATTGGCTAGCTTTTCTATTAGTGATATTTCGGATGATTTATCTTTTTACTTACCGAGCTCTTTCTCGATTTGCGTTTTCTTTTCCTTTTTGGCTTCTCAGTTTCTTCTTCTGTATCCTCTATCATATTTCCGTCTTCATCGACAGGTTGTGTTAGTTCATCAAGCTGTTCTTGGGTTAGGGTGATAGAGTTTTCTGCAGCTCCTATTTCATCTTGGTAGACGTTTCGAAGTAGTAGATAATCCTGTCTTCCTCCTCCCCACTTCTTTTGTATTAGTTCCTCGTTGTCCTTGATAGCCTTGTGGAAGTCTTCTTTTTCTTTTTTCGTTGGTTCTTTTTTCTGCATCCACTTCCGAGCTTCCTTTGCAGACTTGTTGTCGAGTAGTTCTCTAATGTATGGATTGGTGATTAGTTTCGGCTTCGTTTTTGGGGTCCCCATTGTGGAGGGGGGTTTTTTGCCTATCAATTGTTAGTTGTTATTTCCCAATTACCTGGGGATCTGCTTACTCATTTGGCGGGTGGTTGGGTGAATGATTGTCAGATTTAGGAGCAGTGGCTCAACTATTGCTGTGAGTCTGTCGAGGGGTTAGAAATACTATTGAGCAGTAAGGGTTTTACTTACTGTAAAATCGGGGGTTCCACAAGGGAAACCACCCTTGCCTTAAGGGCGCCATTGCTGGGCCCACCTTTTCGTGGCAAGGAAACAACATAAGCCTTATCACTTAGAGTGATAGACCGACAGGGGATTTTGTCCTCTCAGGCCAGCAATTCCACTAGGTTTATTACTGCCACGGCTCACCACCGAAGTGGCTTCCCGTTCTATTGCTAGTGCTTCGATATGCCATAGGCTCGGATCCGCTTCTAACAATAGTCCCTGTCTCGCTAACTAATAAGTTAACTAACCAACCTGTTGCCAGGCAAAGGGTACCCTGTCTCTTAAAAGTCGGGTGGTTTTTAAACGGTATTTCCCTTTTGTTGGCGCATCTTACGATGTCCAGGCAGACTCTAAGGTCTTCCAGGCAGTCTTTCGACTCCTATTCAATTTAGGTTAACGGTGTCGGGGTTCAATCTTTCAGTATAGTACTTGGAGCTGTACCTCTTCTTACTCGATTTCATCTTTTCACTAATAACCTTTTCCCATCCCCAAATATGACAGAGCATGTTTTTGGTTCTGAGGCGCGAGAGGGTTGAATGGCTTTCGTGTCAACTGAATGACCTTCCGTCCACTATTCTACCCTCTGGTTAGCATTTGGTCAATGTTACTGATCCGGAAAGGTGAGACCTTTCGTTGGGGATTTTCGCTGTTGACCAAGTTGCCATAGACTCTTTAGTTTCCCTTTCGGTACTTGTCCAGGTGGCCACGGAGAGGCAGAGTCAGGACTCGCAAACGCTTGTCCTTCACCCGGGTATCTGATCGTTTTCGATCCCCTAACCTTCGTTCTTGATTAATGAAAACATCCTTGGCAAATGCTTTCGCAGTAGTCGGTCTTGAGTCAATCCAAGAATTTCACCTCTAGCGACTCAATACCAATGCCCCCAACTATCCCTATTAATCATTACGGCGACTCTAGAAACCAACAAAATAGAACCGCACGTCCTATTTTATTATTCCATGCTAATGTATTCAGGCATAGGCCTGCTTTGAACACTCTAATTTTCTCAAGGTAAAAGTCCTGGTTCCCCGATGCACACCAATAAAGGGCACACCGGCTCACCAAGAGGTAAGACTCAGTCAGACAGTACACACCGTGAGGCGGACCGCCCGACCAAGCCTGAAGTTCAACTACGAGCTTTTTAACTGCAACAACTTTAATATACGCTATTGGAGCTGGAATTACCGCGGCTGCTGGCACCAGACTTGCCCTCCAATTGTTCCTCGTTAAGGGATTTAAATTGTACTCATTCCAATTATAAGACCCGAAAGAGCCCTATATTGTTATTTATTGTCACTACCTCCCCGTGTCGGGATTGGGTAATTTGCGCGCCTTCCAAGTCGTCCTTTCTAGGGGTATTGTAAAGTGGGTTGAACTTCTCACTTAGCAGTTCCATTAGTTTTGCGGCCATATCCACGCATTCCTTATTGGTTGTGCAGTTTCGTGGCCCCAATTGCGGGTTGAGGATCACACTCTCAAGGTCTTCAACCGTTATTACTTGGTGTTCTCTTCGTAGGCACCTAGCTGATTTTTTTGACCACAAATGATTTGAACTTGCGTCTATATGGTGCCATATTGGCATCTTATTCTTTGTTTCTTTGCTTATTTTAAGAGCGTCTATTCCTACATTGTATTTTCTCAAGACGCTTATCATACTCTTTGCTTTTCTTGGGATTTGCGCCCATTTCGCGTCTGATTCATGCCAGTTTTGTAGTATCCAATTTATTCTTGCTTCTTCGTCTATTATCGGGGATTTAGGTATGTTCATGTTAATGATTTCGTCTAATACAAAACCCCATGTCGGTCTTTTTTGTTGTGGTGCTAACCATTTCTTTCCCCACATGATTTCAATTGCTTCGCACCTTGCGTAAATAGAGGGCATATTTAACCCTCCTTCGTCCTTGGGTGCCGTGACCCATTTCCAGTCTATTAATCCTCTTTTGTTCCCATTCCACAGGAAGTCTTTCGTTATCCTTTCTGTTTTAGCTTTTGCCCATTCCGGCATTGTATTTACTGTTGCTAGGAATTGGTCTATCGATATAACTAGTGCTTTTAGGATTAGTTCTTTTCCTTTAAATGAAAGGTGCGATGATTTCCATTCTCTTAGTATGGCTTCCTGTTTTTTTATGATTTCTTCCCATTGTTGGGTTTCGTCGCTTTCGTTTCCTATTCTTCCTCCAAGTTGTCGCATTGATTCGCCGTCTTTTACGATTCTCGCTGTTTGTTCGATATTGTTCTCTTCTTTGTCATTTAGTTTTCCTGACTCTTTCACCCATTCTCTATGTTGTTTAGTTCCGAATGGTAGGTATTCCGTTTTTTCTATGTTGAATTTTGCGGTCGATGCATTACAAAATTCTTCCAAGATTCTTGTTAGTATTCTTTTGTCATCGCTTTTGCTCAGGTAAATTATGGTATCATCTGCAAATAGTGATACTATTATTTTATCAATTAGTCCTTTGACCTGAATTCCTTTTAGTTGTGACTTCCTTAACATTTCTGCCAGTGGTTCTATTGCTAGCACGTACAGTAGGCAGGACATTGGGTCCCCTTGTCGGACCCCTCTGCGTACCTTCACTCCTTCTGATAATGTTCCGTTCACTAATATCTTCGTTTCTGTGTCTTGATACAGACTTTGTATCGTTTTTATAAATTTTTCTGGGAACCGATATTTTCTTAGTGCTTTCCATAGATAAGGGTGCGCTATTCGATCATATGCTTTTTCTTGATCAAGTGCTACGATGCATCCGTCTTCTTCTTTTTGTTCACAGTAGCTTAATATCATGTGAGAAAGTTGCACATTATCGTATAAGCCTCTTCCTGGTATAAACCCTGTTTGGTTTTCGTGGATTAGTTGGGTTGCGATTTTGCCAACCGTCGTTGCGACCGTTTTCGTCATTATCTTATAGTCCGTGTTTAATAGTGTTATAGGTCTGTAGTTTTTCGGTTCGTTCCTCTCTCCTTTATTTTTGTATAGCAAAAACATGGTTCCTTCTGTAAATTTTGTCGAGTTTATTCCATTTTCCTCTATGTCTGTGAACACTATGCTCATCAGGCGTGGGAGGTTTATCTCCACTTTCTCTTTTTTGTCTTTTAGTATCACTTCGTTTTCTGTTATCCATGATTTCCAGAATTCGTATATGAACCCATCCTTTCCGGGGGTTTTCCCGTTATCTGCTTTCTTTATTGAGTCTAGTATATTTATTTCTGTATACAATCCTTCGAAGTCTTTCCTTTGTTCATCAGTCAGTTTTCTGGTTATGTAGTTTAACACTGCGTTGGTGTCATCTTCCCACGTTTCCTGTAACTGAGGCGCTTCTGCTTGTTTCGTGTGGTATTGGTTAAATACCTCTGCAATTTCTTCCGTTTTTGTTATCACTTCCTGGTTTTCATTCTTTATGTTATATATAGTCAGATCTTCGTTTGATTTCTTTTTCAAATTGAAGAACCATTCATTGCTTTGTTCTCCTTCCGATTCGAATCTCGCTTTTGAGCTCTCTCTGGCTGCTTCTATTCTGTTCCTTTCGAAAGTGTTTATTTTGTCCTCTATTTCCAGAAGCCATGCTTTTAGCTTCTCTATCTTCTCTTGAGTCTCAGCTCCTGGTTTTTCTGTTTGTGTTTTCAGCTCGATTCTTAATAGTCTTTGGCACTTGTTCCGCTTCTCTCTCAGGATTTTTCTCTTAGCGTTGATTTCCGCTTTTCTTTTTTTATCCATTTCCATCGCTACTCTCGTTATGGTTTCTTTCGCTTTTAGCCACAGATGTTGAGGGTTCTTATCAAAAGTCCCTTCCTCTATCAGTTTTTCCTGTAGTTCAGCTAATATCTCCCCCGTTTTCTGCTTAAAAGGCTTATACTCCACCAAATCTTTGGTCATTTTCCATTGGCTTTTCCCGATATATGGTGTATTTTCCTTATTTCTGAATACTGTTATTATTTTGTGATCTGACAGATTTAGGGTTGTGTCAATTTCCCAGTTTGAGTAGTTCTTTTTTGCCTCTTTGTTCACGTAGATTCTATCTATTCTTGCCATGCTCCCATTGCTTTTACTTGTGAATGTGTAGTCTAGTTTCTCTGGGTTCGCTTCTCTCCACCCATCAACTCCTTTTATTTGGTTGATCAATTTTTCTAGCGTTTCCTCGATTCTTGGGTCATCCCGTCGTTGTGGTAGTCTGTCTGTTGATTCTATGACAGCATTAAAGTCTGCCATTAGGATGATATCATCGTTATCTTTCAATTCCCTTATTTTCCTTGTTAGCTGTTTAAAGAATTCTATTTTCTCTTTTTCGTTGTTTGGGGTGTAGGCGTTTATTATGTTTAGTCTATCGTTAGGACCGAGTTGTATCATTATCCTCGATGCTTTTCCTTTTATCAGTATCTCATGGGATATGCTTTTGTTCCTTGCTAGGTCATTGTTGATTAGGAATGCTTCTCCGCCTGCTGCTTTCCCTTTTGGGTCTGGGTTATTGTATATTTTAAGAACTTTGTTTTGTTCCATTAGCTCTAGATGTTCATTCTCTCTCAGTTTTGTTTCTTGTACCCCCATTAATAATATGCGGTTTCTCCTCATATAATTGGCGATTCTTGGATACTTTGAAGTTTTCCCGCCCCTATTTCTGTTTGTTGACGGTGCTATCTCGTCAATTTGGGTTGCTGTTTGTGTGTATCTCCCTTTGATGTTCAGGGATCCAATCTTTGCACCGACTGGTCTCCCTTTCTTTCTCTGGGATCTGTCTAGGGTTCGCATCTGATACCCATCTGTCACCCTTACATTATTCAAAACATGATGGGTCCCGTAGGATTCACTGTAGTTTAGACTGTTCATCGACGGGCATTGAACAGCAGGGTGGCAAACCCCCACGTCACCGTTCCCGGTTTCTACCTCAGAACGGCCAGCCATCTGTATTGAATTTTGTTGTACTCTCATAGTGTTGTTTTCTCTCTGATCAAGAGATTCCTTTCGGAGAGGAGTTCCTTTATACGTGAATTAGCCATTTACTTGATGACTCATCAGCGTTTTAACGAGGTTAGAACTCCACAACCGCGTAATTGCTTCCTTCCCAGTCTTGCTATTAGTTTAAGTCTTTTCAACTGTTGGCTTACTAGACACCTTTTTTGCTGTTGTGCTTAACACACTCTTCATTGTTGATGTGGTCATTTCCATTGTTAACTCATTCCTATTGTGTTGAGAGTGTTATACTTGTTGATTTTCTTAACACACTTTTTTCTGTTGTACTCAACACACTTCTCGTTGTTAATGTGGTCCTATTGTTGTTATTCTTATTAGTCATTTCATTTGTAGTTTCACGGTTATACTTAACACGCTTTTTCCTTGTTAACTTAGTCCTATTGTTGTTATACTTATTAGTCATTTCGTTGTTATACTTATTAGATGACTTGTTAGTTTTACTGTTGAGGGTGTTATACTTGTTAATGTACTTAACACACTTTTACTGTTGTACTTAACACTCTTTTTCATTGTTAACTTAGTCCTATTGTTGTTATACTTATTAGTCATTTCGTTGTTATACTTATTAGATGACTTGTTACTTTTACTGTTGAGAGTGTTATACTTGTTGATATACTTAACACACTTTTGTTGTTGTACTTAACACGCTTTTTCATTGTTAACTTAGTCCTATTGTTGTTATACTTATTAGTCATTTCGTTGTTATACTTATTAGATGACTTGTTAATTTTACTGTTGGGGGTGTTATACTTGTTGATATACTTAACACACTTTTGTTGTTGTGCTTAACACGCTTTTTCATTGTTAACTTAGTCCTATTGTTGTTATACTTATTAGTCATTTCGTTGTTATACTTATTAGATGACTTGTTTGTTTTACTGTTGAGGGTGTTGTGCTTGTTGATACACTTAACACACTTTTGTTGTTGTGCTTAACACGCTTTTTCATTGTTAACTTAGTCCTATTGTTGTTATACTTATTAGTCATTTCGTTGTTATACTTATTAGCTGACTTGTTAGTTTTACTGTTGAGGGTGTTATACTTGTTGATATACTTAACACACTTTTACTGTTGTACTTAAGACTCTTTTTCATTGTTAACTTAGTCCTATTGTTGTTATACTTATTAGTCGTTTCGTTGTTATACTTATTAGGTGACTTGTTAGTTTTACTGTTGAGGGTGTTATACTTGTTGATATACTTAACACACCTTTGCTGTTGTACTTAACACGCTTTTTCATTGTTAATTTAGTCCTATTGTTGTTGTACTCATTAGTCATTTCGTTGTTATACTTATTATATGGCTTGTTGATTTTACTGTTGAGAGTGTTATACTTGTTGATATACTTAACACACTTTTGTTGTTGTACTTAACACGCTTTTTCATTGTTAACTTAGTTCTATTGTTGTTATACTTATTAGTCATTTCGTTGTTATACTTATTAGATGACTTGTTAGTTTTACTGTTGAGGGTGTTATACTTGTTAATGTACTTAACACACTTTTACTGTTGTACTTAACACTCTTTTTCATTGTTAACTTAGTCCTATTGTTGTTATACTTATTAGTCATTTCGTTGTTATACTTATTAGATGACTTGTTAATTTTACTGTTGAGAGTGTTATACTTGTTGATATACTTAACACACTTTTGTTGTTGTACTTAACACGCTTTTTCATTGTTAACTTAGTCCTATTGTTGTTATACTTATTAGTCATTACGTTGTTATACTTATTAGATGACTTGTTAATTTTACTGTTGGGGGTGTTATACTTGTTGATATACTTAACACACTTTTGTTGTTGTGCTTAACACGCTTTTTCATTGTTAACTTTATGCTTATCACACTTTCTTGCTATTGTACTTAACTCACTTTTCTTTGTTGATGTGGTCCTATTGCTGTTATACTTATTAGTCATTTCATTGTTGTATCCATTAGATAACTTGTTAGTTTTACTGTTGGGGGTGTTATACTTGTTGATATACTTAACACACTTTTGCTGTTGTACTTAACACACTTTTTCATTGTTAACTGAGTCCTATTGTTGTTATGCTTATTAGTCATTTCGTTGTTATACTCATTAGATGACTTGTTAGTTTTACTGTTGATGGTGTTATACTTGTTGATATACTTAACACACCCTTGCTGTTGTATTTAACACGCTTTTTCATTGTTAACTTAGTCCTATTGTTGTTATACTTATCAGTCACTTCGTTGTTATATTTCGTTGTTATACTTATTAGGTGACTTGTTAGTTTTACTGTTGAGGGTGTTATACTTGTTGATATACTTAACACACCTTTGCTATTGTACTTAGCACGCTTTTTCATTGTTAATTTAGTCCTATTGGTGTTGTACTCATTAGTCATTTCGTTGTTATATTTATTAGATGGCTTGTTGATTTTACTGTTGAGAGTGTTATACTTGTTGATGTACTTAACACACTTTTGTTGTTGTACTTAACACGCTTTTTCATTGTTAACTTAGTTCTATTGTTGTTATACTTATCAGTCATTTCGTTGTTATACTTATTAGATGACTTGTTAGTTTTACTGTTGAGGGTGTTATACTTGTTGATGTACTTAACACACTTTTACTGTTGTACTTAACACTCTTTTTCATTGTTAACTTAATCCTATTGTTGTTATACTTATTAGTCATTTCGTTGTTATACTTATTAGATGACTTGTTAATTTTACTGTTGAGAGTGTTATACTTGTTGATATACGTAACACACTTTTGTTGTTGTACTTAACGCGCTTTTTCATTGTTAACTTAGTCCTATTGTTGTTATACTTATTAGTCATTTCGTTGTTATACTCATTAGATGACTTGTTAGTTTTACTGTTGAGGGTGTTATACTTGTTGATATACTTAACACACCCTTGCTGTTGTATTAACACGCTTTTTCATTGTTAACTTAGTCCTATGTTGTTATACTTATTAGTCACTTCGTTGTTATATTTCGTTGTTATACTTATTAGGTGACTTGTTAGTTTTACTGTTGAAGGTGTTATACTTGTTGATATACTTAACACACCTTTGCTGTTGTACTTAGCACGCTTTTTGATTGTTAATTTAGTCCTATTGTTGTTGTACTCATTAGTCATTTCGTTGTTATACTTATTAGATGGCTTGTTGATTTTACTGTTGAGAGTGTTATACTTGTTGATATACTTAACACACTTTTGTTGTTGTACTTAACACGCTTTTTCATTGTTAACTTAGTTCTATTGTTGTTATACTTATTAGTCATTTCGTTGTTATACTTATTAGATGACTTGTTAGTTTTACTGTTGAGGGTGTTATACTTGTTGATGTACTTAACACACTTTTGTTGTTGTGCTTAACACGCTTTTTCATTGTTAACTTAGTCCTATTGTTGTTATACTTATTAGTCATTTCGTTGTTGTACTTATTAGATGACTTGTTAATTTTACTGTTGAGGGTGTTATACTTGTTGATATGCTTAACACACTTTCTTGCTATTGTACTTAACACACTTTTCTTTGTTGATGTGGTCCTATTGCTGTTATACTTATTAGTCATTTCATTGTTGTATCCATTAGATAACTTGTTAGTTTTACTGTTGGGGGTGTTATACTTGTTGATATACTTAACACACTTTTGCTGTTGTACTTAACACACTTTTTCATTGTTAACTGAGTCCTATTGTTGTTATGCTTATTAGTCATTTCGTTGTTATACTCATTAGATGACTTGTTATAC
>JANVFO010000150.1:0-2500 GCA_027919855.1 Lentinula guzmanii | reverse complement strand
GTGTTGACTGTCCAATGAGTGTTCAATGAGTTTGACTGTTCAATGAGTGTTCAATGAGTATTATGACTGTGTTAAAATGTTGGATGGGTGTTATAACAGTTCAATGAGTGTTATAACTGTGTTGACTGTTCAATGAGTGTTCAATGAGTGTTATAACTGTGTTAAATGTTGGATGGGTGTTATAACAGTTCAATGAGTGTTATAACTGTGTTGACTGTTCAATGAGTGTTCAATGAGTGTTATAACTGTGTTAAATGTTGGATGGGTGTTATAACAGTTCAATGAGTGTTATAACTGTGTTGACTGTTCAATGAGTGTTCAATGAGTGTTATAACTGTGTTAAATGTTGGATGGGTGTTATAACAGTTCAATGAGTGTTATAATTGTGTTGACTGTTCAATGAGTGTTCAATGAGTGTTATGACTGTGTTAAAATGTTGGATGGGTGTTATAACAGTTCAATGAGTGTTATAACTGTGTTGACTGTCCAATGAGTGTTCAATGAGTTTGACTGTTCAATGAGTGTTCAATGAGTATTATGACTGTGTTAAAATGTTGGATGGGTGTTATAACAGTTCAATGAGTGTTATAACTGTGTTGACTGTTCAATGAGTGTTCAATGAGTGTTATAACTGTGTTAAATGTTGGATGGGTGTTATAACAGTTCAATGAGTGTTATAACTGTGTTGACTGTTCAATGAGTGTTCAATGAGTGTTATAACTGTGTTAAATGTTGGATGGGTGTTATAACAGTTCAATGAGTGTTATAAATGTGCGGACTGGTGTTCAATGAGTGTTCAATGAGTGTTATGACTGTGTTAAATGTTGGATGGGTGTTATAACAGTTCAATGAGTGTTATAAATGTGTTGACTGTTCAATGAGTGTTCAATGAGTGTTATAACTGTGTCAACTGTTCAATGAGTTTTGCTCTACTCACGATATAATAACAGCCTACCCTTAACTTTCCTCTTTGTTATAACTATCAATGAGTGTATACCATAAACTATATAAGCCTACCCTTAACTTCCCTCTTCCCTCTTTCTCTATCATCCCCCCTGATCCCTAATCCCTAATGCTGATCCTGATCCCTGACCCCTGACCCCTGACCCTACCTTCAACCTCTTCCTCCTTCTCCCTTCCTCCTCCCCTTACTCTTACTCTTACTCTCCAATCTTCATCCCAACCCAAGGTAAATTGGAATGTGCTCCCCAACTTTACTTTGGGATGAAGATTTGAGAAGTAAGGGAGAGTTGAGTGTCAACCCCTAAAGCAAAATGCTGTAAACATATCACTTAATTAGGTGTTAGGCTCTATCTCACTCCAACTCAAAACCTCTCTCCCCCCCCACCCCCCTCACTGCTAAGAGATCCAAAAGATGGGTAGATCTCCTGCTTGGTGTTTATTCACCAGAGTCACTGAGCCCTGAGAGGCGAGTCAGGCCCAAAAAAAGGGTCATACAGAATGATAGTGTATGATCACTTCTTTCATGAAAGGAATAGGAGTTTATTTGGTCCTATTGTACCAGGAAACGCATGAGGCGTGAAAATAGGTGTCCACAATTTTGCGCAGAAAAAAAAGAATGAAAGAAAAGGACAACAAAAACCATAGCACCTAGGATTCCCGCGTGGTCCCCCACCGTGGTACTAACTAAGCGGCACTCTGGTTAACTGCGCAGATCGGACGGGATGCGGTTCTTTCAGAGTCCTATGGCCATGGATGTAAATGTACATGGTAAACCACTTTTGTGGTCAAAACTTACATTATTATAATAGGATTTTATACATCAACTGCAACACAATCATTGTAATTGACTTCTTAACACACTTCAGCTACAACTCAACACTCACTGAACAATCTTATAACACATATTGTTAACAAGTCATTCAACACAGTCACTCATTAATTATAACACACATTGAACGCATTTAACAGTCATTCATTATAACACTGAACCATTACTTATGACACCCACACCAACATTTTGTCCCCACTCAAAGTCAAGCCATGTTTCACAAGTAGGCCTACCCTTCAGCTTCCGGCTATTACAAAAATAAAAGAAAAAGTTCAACTATGTTGAACAAATCTTTAGAACAAGGGCTTAACCTCAGTGGATCGTAGCAACAAGGCTACTCTACCACTTACAGTACCCCGTTCCCATTCAAGTCGTCTGCAAAGGATTCACCCCCGCCCATATAATGTTTACAATACGTGAACAAGCTGCAAAGGCATTTCCACCCAAACAACCTAGCCCACCAGATTTGGTACACGAGCAAAGCTCTATTTCAACTCAAGTAACATGTGCGGGACCAACATCATCGTTTCTAGCACGGGTTCTGGCTTAGAGGCGTTCAGCCATAATCCAGCAGATGATAGCTTCGCGCCATTGCCCGATCGGACAGGCGCAAATACCAAATATCTGAATGAACGGTTCCTCTCGTACTAAGTTCAATTACTATTACGATAACACTCCATCAGTAGGGTAAAACTAACCTGTCTCACA
>JANVFO010000149.1:0-39473 GCA_027919855.1 Lentinula guzmanii | reverse complement strand
TGAATTCGAATGGGCTCACAAACCATACGCTCTGGAGCCCGTCGAGCTGCTGAAGTCCAAGAGTTGACGCTTCAGATCATTGATCATGAAGCGCAGTGACGCCGAGAAATCCTGAAACAGTGCCCAAAAGGAATTGAAGCGGACGATAGCTGGGCCCATGGCAATTGCGAAGTAGGTAATCCAAAACCGGGCGTTAGGCAGCTTCAGTTGTTGGCTTTTGTAGTGTAACAATCTAGGTAGCATCCAGGTTGAAAGGACCGTCGTGCCATTGTTACGCTTATGTCTAGTTTATAACCGGACAAAGCAAACTGGGGTGAAAAGTGAGAGTCGCGCAAAACCGGATTCGAGCAGCTTGAGTGGTCGGCTTTGATCTAAGTCGTCCCATTCAGTTAGTTATGTTCAGTTTATAACCGGACATAGCATTAAAGGATGAAAGGGGGATGGCCTGTCGTCCTATGGGTTGCTAATGTCTAGTTTATAACCGGACATAGCATGAAGGGGGAGGTTAAGACGAAGATACGTGTGACGGCAAAGAAAAGTTTCGGTCCGGATATCGTAGACAACATGTGGTTGATCCAGTCTCAGATATTGTGACCACAATCATGCGTTTGATAAGATAGCTGATTCATCTGTATAATGTAATATTCATAAGCAGCCGTTTTCGGCAACTTATCGCGGAGTCATCGCGATATCGTGACACAATCATGTGTTCATGATCAATTTTATTTTCGTTGTCTTTACTCCTATAACACGGAGTTAAACTCTGTGTTATAGCCATCCTCCTTCGTTATTCCTCAGACCTTCGTTATTCACCAGAAATACGGGATAACACGGAGTTAAACTCTGTGTTAGCCATTCTCTTTGTCATTCACCACCCTTATGCCGATATTCATGAATGGGCACGATGAAAAGGAAGGAAAGGGGACCAGGTAACAATTTCCTTTGATTATCTTTGAAGATGGTTGGAGTTCATTCCGTTGTAAAAGCACGAAATTTCGAGGATAACAACAAGCTGCCTATATCGACGATCAGACTGGCGTCTAAACCACACCCAGTATAACACGGAGTCAAACTCTCTGTTATAGCCATTCTCTTCGTTATTCACCAGACATAGGCTGGGATAACACGGAGTTAAACTCTGTGTTAGCCGTTCTCTTTGTCATTCTTCAGACTCAGCCCAGTGTCCATGAATGGGCACACGTATGAAAAGAAAGGAAAGTCCTTAAAGACGACTATCAGGTCAGCTTTCAACCCTCACCATGTCTCTCCCACAGGTGCGCTGCATATCATCCGAGGAGGCTGAAATCAGACAATTGGAACGGCGTGTTGCCAGTGCTTCAAGCGAAGCGGAAACACTTCGAACCGACATTGTCACATTGCTAAAGCAATTGAAACAACTTGAAGAGGTCTGTAGCTTCCGCTGGTCAGAGCAGCGCGTTTTATCTTGTTTAACACTTTATGTAGGACATAAAACCCCAGATATCGCTGGCTATGCTGAGCGCTTCATTAGAAGCAAAGAGGGAGGATATCAGGAATCTTGAAAAAGAAGTTCTACTTCTGCGAGCTCCGGGCTCTCGCTGAAGATCTGAACAAGTGAGTACTACCATCTGGATCTCGCTCGAAACCAGTGTATTGATTTTGCCGTCAGTCCACCATTTCTCTGTGTTTCCTCGAAATACTTTATATCGTTTGCTGAAATGTCATAACTGCCATATGAGAGCACTACTCTTTGATATAATGGCATGTACGAGCAATTGATCATCAAGATATTCATATAGATCCTAGGAACACCAAAAGCTGCCTCCTTTCCGGTAATCGCTTAGATATGTTCAACGCCTCATGTTTAGCACGTACCAGCTCATTAGTCGGTGACAAAAAATTTGGATTTATATCGAAGTTCTTACATCGTGCCCATTCCCCCTCGACCCATGAAATCATCATATACTCAACTAGGCGTATTAGATGCCCCTACTGATTTTGTTCATGCATTGTCATTCTCGTTGGATGGTCGTTACTTAGCAAGTGCCACTAATGATGAAGTGGTACGGGTCTACGACATACAACGTGGATTCGCAACAATTTGGGAGCACAAAGGTCCTTGCCCTGCTACTGCGGTCATGTGGAGAAATCATACGCTTTTTGTCGGGAGTATGGATGGGGTATTGATCTGTGTTTATCCAACATATGTGAGTTCGACATCCTCTCAGAGCAGGAAATTGTCTGGAATTGATCATATTTTCAGAGTTGGATTCGTCGACGGAAAACTGAAGTCATTTACAAGGCCGATGAACCCATAAGTGCAATGGAATTCAATACCCGCGGCGACTATCTTCTTGTATGCTCAGGTGCTGATGTGCTCCTCTTCCAAAAGGGTTTGTGTACCCTTACTCGTCCCGATGCACTCAAAGCTAATTAGCACCTATAGCCTCAAAGAAATGGAAATACCAAGACCTCATCCCTCGTCCTAGTGCTTTCGGCGAATGCAATGATGGCGACGTCTATCCAATCCTAGCCACGGGCGCGCACTTTCTCGAAAATGATGAAGAATGTCTTATCAGTTACCTTCACAATGGCTTCTGGTGAGTCGATCACAAGTGAGGTTAGAATGTGTGAGAGCCCAATGCATCGAGATCTAGGAAAGTCAATTTCGATACTGGGGAAAGCATATTATTTTGGGGCCCGCACGACTCATATGACTTGGGTGATTCAAGACGATATTTTGGAAGAATGTATGTTTTCTCTGATTGAGTGTCATCTTATAGTCGCCCAGTTCATGAAGTTATCTAGAGCGACTTCAGCTAAATCACCGGACTCAAAATCTGTTGTTGCAGCGAATCTTTGCCAGGGCCTCGACTGGTTCAAAATCATGCCGGATAAACTCAAGAAAATGAGCAGCACGTACCAACCTCAGCAAATCAACATTCCCCTGCCAGTCCTTTTTATCGACAATGGTCAAGCAGTGATCATGGGGTCAACAAATGGTTGTGCTTTGATCTTGGAGGTGAAACATGGGGAGAAAATGCAAGCGTTGAAGCACGGAAGTGGTAAATCTGCCTAACACTTCTCGTCCTACTGATTTTTTCTGTTAAAAACATTTTCCCGCCATCCAGATCAAACCTGGGTGACTTCATTGGTCAGTATCCTATCGTCACGGATGTTTCGCTCTCATCTGGCTTTTCATCTCAGGCTTATATTGAACCAATCGGTCGCTCTAGAATGATAGCCACGGGCGACGGAAATCGCGGTCAACGAACAAGAATTATCCTATGGATCGAGAATAATAGCAAGAAGTCTTCCTCCAAGTTTTCCCGATCATGGATTGTGATACTAAAGATTGTGAGTAGCGCTCCTCAGGTATATGAGCCACTGGGTAATGAAACACTATTCAGATTGACTTTGTTTTCGTTATCGGGCATATATCTATCATTCTGATCGGTATAATCTCCGCCATCTTGTGGGTATGGACCCCGCAGTGGAGAGAGGCAAACCTGGGTACAGCGTTAGGTATCTACTTTACCAAGCCAACCTTGCCTGCAACCCCTGCCCCTTCCCTGCGTCCGGATATTACATCATCTCACTTGATGACCAAGACCCGAAAACTATTGGAGATTCTTGAAGACCTATTAGTATGTATTGGTTGCTCAAGTCAGTTTTTATCCGTCTGAGAGATGACAGGCATAGTTAATCAGGAATTCGACTGTTTGTCAAAATATATATTCATCATGTGAAATGTGCAATAGGTTGTCGTTGTACATCAATGGTATTCGCATGATGGTTGCCAGAGATAGATCCTGTCCTGTATACTTGAACCTCTGATAAATCACCATAAATGACAACATTATTCAATATATTTCTTCATCAATTGTAAGAGCTTAATAGTATGTAACGTATCCCAAAAAGGTTGCTCCCAAGTCCCCAATCAAGGAAAAAATAAACCATACAGTCGAAGTGCAAACATGTGCAGCCGTCGCTTGTTTTATCTCTGATCATTTGAATGATTATCTTGATCATTGCACGCTCAGCAACAGTCCAGCACCAGAAATTGTTACAATGTTGTGGACACAATGTTGAACTGAATGTGAGATCCGTGAAATTCGAATCTAATATCAAGCGTATTGAAGATAGCAGTATACTATTGCTAAAGATGACCTTCCGATCGCGACGGCCGATATCTAGCAATCGTTTCAGTTACTATTATCTAAAGAAAGTGAGTGTATGATATGTCAATCTCGGTGAGAGGGACTTGCTTGACGCTGTGGTGTCTTGAAAATTCTGAAGATCTGTACAGATAGAGGTGCCAAAAGAAGGGAATGCGATTCCTATTGATTATTGATACATTGAGGTGAGGCACAGACGAGTTTGAAAAGCTGCTATACATACCTGATCCTCTGAGGTATCCGCACCACCGCAGGCAATGCCTTTCATAACGTGAACGGTTGTCTACAGAAATACTCGCGACAATAACGTGTATAGATCTTGGAACGCGTTCCCGAGAAACTTGCAGGTTGTAAGTACGCATGGAAGCACGATTTGGAGTGACTAGAGAGTCTTCGAGCCGGGCTATCTAAACAGCGGAGGGATGAATACGCAAACCAGAAAAACATTAACGAATATGACACATACTTCAGTCGACAACTGTCGGAGACACCGTTTAAGATTCCTGAGTTCCAAGAAGCGACGACAGAAATACGTAGAGAGTAGTAATTCGAATGCAGTCACAAACCATGGGTTCTAGGCATCCTGAGCGACGGAAGTTCAGAAGTTAACGCTTCAGATCATTACTCATGAAGCACAACGACCCCGCGAAATGCTGGGATAGTGCCCAGGAGATATTGAAGCGGACGATAGGCCCACGGCAATTGCGAAGCAAACGATTTAGGTAGCATCCAGGTTGAAATGCCCCTCGTCCCATTGTTCTGCTTATGTCTAGTTTATAACCGGACAAAGCAAAGTGAGGGTGAAAGTAATTTGGTGTGACGGTCGCGAAGTCGAGCGTTGACCGCAGATTGAGTGGTCGGCTTTGATCTAGGTAGCATCCAGATTGGAGGGCCTGTCGTCCCATTGAGTTGCTTATGAGTGCTACATAGCATGAAAGAAGACGAAGATACGGTGTGACGGCAGAGAAAAGTTTCGATCCGGATATCGTGAGACAATCATGTGCGTGATCCGGATATCGTGACATAATCATGTGTTTGTTCCGGATATCGTGACACAATCATGTGTTCATGATTCTCGTTGTCTTTAGTCCATGATCATGACTGCCTGGTATAACACGGAGTTAAACTCTGTGTTATACCAGAAGAGAATGGCTATAACACAGAGTTTAACTCCGTGTTATAGCCATTCTCTTCGTATTCAGCAGACATAAGCCGGTATAACACGGAGTTAAACTCTGTGTTAGCCATTCTTTGTCATTCACCACACTCAGGACGGTATCCATGAATGGGCACGATGAAAAGGAAGGAAAGGGGACCAATTTCCTTCGGTTATCATTGGAGATGGTTCGAGTTTACTTCGTTGTAAAAGGACGAAGATCTTGAGGATAATAACCTCAAGCTAGCTCTATTGACAATTAGACTGGCGTCTTAAACCAGACTCAGGCCGGTATAACACGGAGTTAAACTCTGTGTTATAGCCATCCTCTTTGTTAAACACCAGACATAGCCTGGTAAACACGGAGTTAAACTCTGTGTTGGCCATTCCCTCAGTGAAAGGTGTGTTTTCCTCACCATTCTTATGCATCGACATTTAACAGCTCCCCATTGAAGCTTCCGCTTCAACCCTTATCTCCTCGATCATCGAGGAATTGGACAACAACGTCAAGCTCATTGTTCTCGATCGACTGGAAACCCTTCGTTCCAAACATGAACACAATCTTGACGGCCTCATCATGGACGTTTTGCAAATCGTTGGCAAGTATGTTGAATTAAGTAACATTTTCCTTGGTATATACTGAAATTTTTGCAGCTCCGATATGGATGTGCGTCGAAACCCTATGAGTATCGTCCTTAGCATGACTTCCAGCCGCAACGTTGAGGAGGTTGTTCTACTCTGAAAAAGCAGTTGTTAAGAACGCAGGAACAGGCTGCAGAGTTTGATAAGGTCTGCATAAATCTTTGATTAACTGATTGACGCTGATATTTCGACGATTAGGCTTCTGAATATCGACAGCCCCTCATTCAATCCATTCATGTCACTGCTATCAAATTCCTCTTCAGTAGCTGCAAGCGTTGTTCTAGCCTTGATGGAATTCTTAGGGGGCTCTGCTGGCTCTTCTGCGAGTGAGTAAGACGACCATCGTGTGAGACGAACCTGTATCGGCGACATCCCAATTCGGATACTTCATCAACACAGTTGTAATCGCACTATGGCCCCCAGTCGCAATCTCAATCACAAAGACATACCAACTCGTCAGGGCAAAATTCTCAGTCTCAGCCCTCCGGCAAACGATCCAACTCCGTGCGTGTATCTCGAGCTGTATTCGATTCTCGATCGATGGATGTAGATGCAGGGAAGCTTCTCATCCTTTCCGTCGTTATCTCAAACCCTCCTCGCCTGATATCACATCTACTGTTCACCCAACGCTTCCCTTTCACACATACATTCCAAGCATCGTTGCAAAATAGGTCGAGTGCAGCTGGCGAGCAAGCATATTGCCTTGTCAACCTAATGGCGGTTGCTGAGTTCATCGGAAATTTGGATCTGGAGGGCGTTGTGTCAGCACGCGACAATGCAGTCCTACCTGAAAACGGCCTAATGCCTATACCTGTCCCCATGACTCTGCCTATCAACATTGGGGGTAGACCTAGCAGTCGTCGCGCTTCAATGAGCTCGCATTATTCGGCTACATCAAAGGATGGAAGTTCTCCTACCACACCCGTGTTATCTTCTTCTTTCACCCTCCGTAACCGTGTGGAACAACATGCTTCTGCGCTGTCCTCCTTCGCAAGTAAAGTTCTCACCGGCATAGCCGGTGTTATGGATTCATCCATTGGAGGTTTTGGGGGTTTGTTCAAGAGTATGAACGTCAACCTGTCCCTCCCCGGCTCTCTTCCCAGCGGGTTTGGATTTGGTGGAGAGGAGTCTTCTGGTCCAGTGACGCCCGCGCCGAGTTCTGCGCAGGCTGCTGCTCCCTGGAACCATCCAAATCTGCAAAGTCAGACAACGACCAATTCGAGAGAGACGATGGATCCCAAGGAGAGCGGTTTTTCTATTAAGAGTTTGAAGCTTGCTTCAATGCCTAACATGCCCGCGATACCCAATATACCGACTCTCACACGAAGTAACACACCTGGACCTGGAGACTCTAGGGTTAGCGTATCGAGGCCGAGAAGTGTACGAAGTATGCGCAGCACTCGTAGTCGAAAGTCAGATGTTGGTTCACTCTTTGGTAAAGAAAGTACAGAGGAAGATGATGAATCAAAAGACATGGCTGAAGACAAAGACGAGAATGAAGCATCGCAAATTCATAGACCTCAGTGTCTTTCATACGCATTCTTCATCCCGCTTCATCAACAGCATAGTTTAATCGTCTTACGTCGTCACTACATCGTCCTCGAGCCTCAAAATACAGCGGCTCTTTGATCAGACGCCCAATACACCCTATCCGTTTTCCTCTCGATCCGCCTTCCTGCCCACACCTCACTCGCGACGCGATTCATAATCGTACCGTCGATTTCCTTTACCTCCATCATTAGTGATGTCTAGACGTCGACCTACCACTAAACCACGACCGACTACTAAACCACGATCACGTCTGAACTTCAGATAGGCGTCGTGCGAGAGTCCGTGGCTGTCGCTGAAGCTCTTCCAGGTGGGAAACGGTCACTTCGAAGATCATAAAAATATCTCCAACTTTCTTCAACAGATTTTCTAGCAGTAGCACAGTACGCCCTATCATCGTTAAAGACCTTACAAGAATTCCTGGAACCAGGTGATCAGTATCATCTTTATTCAACTGCTGCGCGCGCCATGCAAATTGCACGACGTAGAGGGATAATGAAGGCGGTCGAGTATTGGTCGGGAAGACCTGTCGTTAGTATAGCATTAGCGCCGTAAGTCGTGTTCACATTCTCTACTTGACGGATTCCAACGTTTTTTTTGCAGTTTGCCCTTCATCTGACTCCCTATTGAGAAACCAATGTCGGCTCTGAAGCCAAGGTCATCAGACTCCAATGCGATCTTGAAGGGTGGTACAGACCCATTTCTTTACAACCCAAGGAGAATAAACGCCACACAGGTTGTGCAATTGTGAATATTTACTTCATTTGTCACTGACTGCTCTTTAACAGGGAAAGCCATCAATTGTCCGCAATGAAGCATTGGAATTCATAGTTATTGTCCAAAATCCCTACGTATTTGACTTAGAGCTGCAGTCGCTCTCATTAAGGTTAGTAACACTCTTTTCCTAAAACTCGCATGCAGAAATGCATAATTGGATACTTGCAGTACTTCCGGTGTCCCTTTTGAATCCAATCCAACCTCTTTGGTATTTGGTTGTTCCCGCGCGCTCTTATCATCGAGTCATACTCTCCGGTAAGGCCTTAGCAATAGGTTCACTTGTCATTCGAGGCTGCGTCGTCCAGGCTCCAGGTGGCGTTCCTCGAGAATTTGTTATTCCTCTTGCGACCGAAGAAGAGGAGGAGCGACTCACGCACAAACGTAGCGCTGCTCTTTGTGAAGCAGGTCGTTTCAAATATTCTGGTCTCGACAATTTTCCTTGGGAACGGAAAAACAAGTCGCGAAACTCGGGCTTAGGGTCTTCGCGGTCATCGAAGACCATGTTGTTCTTGGAATGCAAAGTGATACCAAAACAGCCTCTACTTAGGATACGGCGGACGACAGTCACACATGGTGCTCTTATGCTATATGATGGTGAAATGTAGGTGATACCATTTTGAGAAAAAGAGTATCTTGATTGAATAACCACGTTTAGGTCCTCAATACGTATAAGATTCGAAAACATTTCCCCTCTTCCCATCGATTTTGTTAGGCTTACGTTTGACGATTCAACTATAACACCAGCACAGCAGGCACTGGCAGAGGGTGAATTGTCTGTTTTCGAGACCTACGAGACAGAGTATGCGTTGATCCACCGACCGGTATTTTCCTGGATCAAGAACGATTCCGTCGCAATTGCTCCTGGGCGGAAAGTGACTTTGACTATCAATTGTTTCGGAAAGGTTGGCTGGTAAATACTCTTCATCTGTATTGTTAATCCATACTGATGCTCTCATCGTAGCACGGAAGGCACAATCCACGCGTCCTACTCCTATATCCATCGTAATCCGGATGATGATGGCTCAGCAAAGATTCCAAGTAGTGTGGGCTCTGAGGCCAAGCATGTTGAGCGGCTTCTTGATTAGACGCCCAACACACCCTATTCGTCTCGATCCGCCTTCTTGCCCACAACTCACTCACGACGTTGCCAACTCACTCACGACGCGATTCACAATCGTACTGTCGATTTCCTACAACTGCATCGTTAATGAGGTCTAAACGTAGACCAATTCCTACACCACAATCGCGATTCATGTCCAGACGTCGACCGACTCTAAAATTACGCGCTCTTTACGCATTGAGGCGAGCACGCGCAACGTCGTTGGCTGACGGGCCAGGATTTCTATATGCGTTCGTCGATCGCGGTCGCGATTGGAAGCTGGGAATGACTTCCGACTTCGACCGCCGGAAAGCACAGTGGGACAAAGAGTGTCCATGTGCGCATAGGCGGTGGTTGCCCCCGATACGGGTTTCAAGAAGACGAAGAGCCGGTAAGTGCTTCTACTGCTCCTTTGGTGTACTCATCGCGTCCAGAATCATTAGGACACCTCCAATTGGAAATCAAATGCCTGGATAGGCCTAAACGTTATTGCGCTCACTGTACGTATATATCTTCTTCCGTTCATTCGTCTGACATCGACTTGGGCCCAGGTCGGCGTACTCATATCGAAATCTTCGTATTTCGCGGTCATTGGAACTGGACGTGGCGAATCGTCATTCGACCACTGCTTTTGCGGGTTGCAGTACAGGTAAGCAGCTCTCTTTCTAGTATATGTGATATACTGACAATTCAATGATTATAGTAGTGTCAAATTGTATATACATTAAACAATAATCAGCACATAAATCTCAAGACCAAATTCTGAATGGTTTATGAACCCAAAAGATACGTAGAATAGCATACATGCGCGACCCATTCGCTAACACCGTCTGATATAGATGTTTTAGCAATCACATTACGCTCACACCGCCGACGTGTCCCGACATCCCGACGCTAACAACAAAATTGACATCCAAATGTCTCGACCTCACTGATGTCCAGACATTCGGATGTCTCGACCTCAGTGATGTCTAGGCATCTCGATGTCTCGATGTCGGGTACACATATTCTCACCGAGAATATTTTGAAGAACCTCATGGGATTCATGAGGCGAATATAACGGGAATATAGAGGTTTTCCTAGGCAGGAATATCGGGCGAATAATCATAAAAACGTTCGATTTTGGTTATCATTTTCTTTCATAGATTATTTTGAACTAATATAGAATAACCTGCGCTAGAAATTTCTTAAAAACCCTCGCATACATTTTAATTCAATTCTCGTTAATCTTAACTGAGACGTTTAATGAATTTTCGCACTAAATTCATTCTAAGAAACCATTGTGATTATATTGAGATTATATAAATTAATCGGCATCTGAATATACTAGAGTTTTTGTACTAAAGCTCACTATAATATCATGCTTTTCACCGCGGGAAAACGGTACAATCCCCGCAGTGAAAGCCATGGCAGTTCGTTTGAACTGCCATAAAGGCATCTCGCATGGCAACCTTGTGGACCGAATATAGCCGCAACCCGGACAGCGCAATTTTTAACTGTTCAACCAATAATAATAATTACTATTGATAAGTACTATAATCAAATTCTTTCTTCCCTCCCCATCTGTCATGTCTATTTGTATCTGCAGTATATGTCTATGGCCCATAACCTCCTCATCACACCCATGATAAATAGATAAATATTATTTGGAAAATATTAATGAAGAAGTAGCATAAGAAAAGCAACAAGTAGAGTGAGTAAATGGAAATCTGCATAGATGAAGTGGCTGAACATGGATGAATATATCGAAGTAAGAGAAAGTTTATATGTTTTGTTCACAAAAGTTAAAACCTGCTGTGAAATTTAAAAATTGACTATGTACAAGAAAAAATCATATTGTTATAGGTATGCCTCTGGACCTTTGATCATTTGATCGGGTTTCCAGTCTTCAATGTTTAACTTAGTACTTTTTATCTTCTTTGGTTCTTGATTGAACCTCACAAAGTATTTGGTTATCAAATACAAGTGCTTCTCACATTATTATCTTTTATTTCTATCAGTGGGAACAATCCACTTTACCTATAGCTTTACTTAGAACTGTTATATGTATGCGGATCACGGTAAGTCCGCGATCCCGTGGTCCAATTCCCGCGTTTGTGGAGTATAACTCTGTGAGGGAATCACCCGTTATCTCTCCAGATCAAAATCTGATCCATACTATACCTTTTATATCCATTCTTTTGTTCTTCCTTGTCCAACTAGTGTTATGATCATGCACGGTCGTAGGTGATAAGTTGGATCGCGGACTAAAAGTCCGCGGGGTAAAAGACCGAACACCGAGATAAACCCCGGTGAGGGTGAAGTTAACCTACGGAGAGGTCGTCGGACGTTGACGCTACTATTAATAGCATCCCCAACACGCCGCTGTCCGAAAGCGAAGGTAAGGGTAATTGTTATATACATGCCACACTTCACCATTCGTTCCGGATCGACTTCCGGGCTAATCGGTCACTATCCGAACATCCGGACATTCCGATTGAACATCCGAACGATCGGACAACCGATCGATTCGTTTCCGGGTTTGCTATCAAGTCCAACTCGAATCTCGATTGATTTCGTACTCTGTCCCATGGCTCGATAACTTTGAAACCACTTCGGATACATCACATGACACTCGGTCATCATGACCGATGCATTCCCACGCCTGTCCGCTCTTGGAAATCATCGTTATTGTATTATTTCGGATCTTTCTCACTTATTGTCTTTATTTAACAATTAGGATTACTTGTATATAAGATTAGATATCTTGTACACTATTCCTCAGTTTCAATATCGACTTGGGTTGCCTTGGGTTCCATCCCAGTCATTCCTCTCTCTCATTATGTCTCCTTACTGTTCATATTCGTCCGAACCCTTTCCAGAACCACTCGGCGTAGTGAGGATCCGTTCTAATAAATGGATCGAGGTTCACTTCACTCCTACGTGACTTCCGTACCATCCGGTCCATTCGGATTTCGATCGTTCCCACGGAGCTCCGGTCGGAGCCTCGGCTGCTTCGATTGTATTTCGAAGCCTTCGGACCATTCATGGGCAACATCAGCCATTTCATTCCCTCCTCGGAAGCACGGCCCTAACAGTAATTCCGATCGTGGGAGAAACTCACGCGATCGTACTTGAGGTGAGGTTGAGAATAACTCTATTTGAGATACACTGTAGAAGTGCACTATCAAAGTCGATATTTAAACTGGGGACCAACTATTCTACTCTCGTAGCTTTATACTGTAATCGCTACCTAAGGGTCGCTAAGCGATAGTATCCCAGAATAGTATGGTCGGACAAGAGGAAGATAAAAGGGGTAAGTATAAAGGGAATGATATAAAAGGATATATAAAGTATTGGTTAAGGTGTGAGGGATATAAGCGTGAAGTGTAAAAGGATCGCGGAGGTAAGCTCCGCGACGGAAGAAAATGAATGAAGTTAAATACCGGAGAACGATCGCCGAGCCGCGGGAGTTGGACTTTGCATGGTCGTAACAGTGCCCCCCCATTTGGATCGAGCCCTCGAGATCCTGCAATACGTCGAGTGGTAATAAGGGTTCCATGAACAAAGACTGCCAATCGGAATCGGTGATTTCTGACAAATCGGAAGATGCGGGGTTAGAAGATGACAAAGAAGTAACTCCGTGGGGAGCGAAAACGACTGAGGACGAGCGATATGATCGCAAAGGTGGGTAGTAATGTCGTTTGAGGTTTGTCTTCTGAGCTCATCTGTTAGGTTGATAGTATCCCGATCCCGAAGGCGATTTCGATGTTAACGGAGATGATGATGACGATGCATTTGATTGGATGTTGAGTGTCTCGTCGATCGCGGGGCCGCGGTCAAAGTGGTAAGTGATCGAAACTGAGGACCCGCCGCGAGGATAGCAGTTACGGGTTCGAAGGTCCCAGGATCGTTGAGTAGAGGCTGTAGCTGCGGAGCAAAGTATTGAGTTGTTCAACTTCGCCCGTCGCTCCTAGACCGTTCAAGAACAAATAGTACGTGTAATGGGTAGAAGAGAACAAGAATAATTGGAAAAAATGGAAGAAAAGAAAACAACCAATAGAAAGAAGAGGAAGATGATGAAAGTGAAAAGCAAGAGCACGAGAACAAGACGAAAAAATGGAGAAATATGCGCAGGAAAAAGGCGTGCGGATTAAGTCCGCGACGAACCGTTTGTACTTCGTATAGTAATCGATTGCTCTTTGTTTTTTGTTAATTTTTTGTTGGTTGTGTTGTGAATAATGGTTTGTTTTGGTTTTGGTTTTTTGTTGGTGTTATAGTCGTGCAACCGGAGAGGATGGGTGCGAGGCTCCGAGGCTCCGTGGGAGGCTCCGAGGCGTGGGAACTGTGGTTGGCTGCACGGTCCTTCGGAAGTGTGATGGGACTTCAGCGAAGCTATTAGCAACGCTCCCTATACGCTATCTGGGTGTCCCAGTGAAGTTTGATAATTAAGATGGTTCCGGAAGATCGCACTGTCCGCGCGTCCGGTGGATCCGAGATTTATGCGTAATCAAGAGGGAGTAATGGTTAAAAGGGGTGTAGTAACTTTTTTATTTCAAGCTGGGGAACAATTCGAAACAAGTCTACTTAAGTACTAATTCTTGTAGCTAACCAGAGTAATAAAAATAACACATGTAAAAGTGTCAGTTGAAGGAATGTATAGATGTTAACTACAAGTGAAGGACCAACTGCATCCGCTTCGGATCCGATGGTCTGATCCGATTGTGCAGTCAGTTAACAAAAACAAAGTAGAGTGTCAATGATAGTGAACTCCCTTGCATGAATATAACAGTAACACGTCTGGAAGCGCACGGATCCGTCGGATCCATCGGATCCTATAACCAGAGATACATAGCCAACAATGAAGTGAAAGCAGTGTGGTTCAATCATCGATTCTATCGGACCATTGCAAGGTTGGTTTTGGCATAGACGTAACAGTTGGGTGTTTCATAAGTAAGGGAGGTGACGGAGTGAGGATTGCGGAGGATTTCGGGAAATAAGGGAGTTTGTTTTATAAGTATGTAGCAAAGAAAATGGAAGGGGTAACAACAGGGCTACGGGACACGACCACAGAGCTTGAGAGGGTGAAAACTGGCCTGAAGACAGGACAGCTCAGACCACCCCTGGAGGACGGAGAAATCGCTGGTCAACCGACTCCCATGACATATGCCCAAACAGCAAAGGGATCGAACAATCACTACCTCACTCGACCCCAACCAAAACGACCAGAAGCCGCGATACGAGCCAACGCGGTCACCGACCGTAGATTCTTTGTCAAGTCCGACTCGGAATCGACATGGTCACTCAGCGAGGCTGAACTGGCCAAAAAAGCCAACCTCACCATTGAGAAGCTCTTGGAGGCGGAGGGTAGCGACAAGGACTCCGTAAAGGTCATTGTGGTCATCAAGCTTCGAGGTAAAGGGGCCTTCTGTGTCCTCAGGAGTGCTGACGAAATGGAATGGATGGAGACGGGTGATATCATGAAGCAGTTCTCGAAGGATTGGGGGACGAACACTGTTGTCCAACCAAGCCACCATGAAGTAATTGCCGAATTCGTGCCAACAACAGCCAACCTGGACTCGCCATCGGCATGGGAAAACATTGCCATCGACAGCGGCCTGCCCAAGAGGTCCATAGTAGCCGCCAGATGGGTCCGGAAGCCGGAACACCGAAAACCAGGTCAAAAGGTGGGGCATGCGATATTCGCGTTCTCCGACTCAAGGTGTTACGAACTGACTCTTTTTCAATTTCTTTTTGTCTATCTTATTTACTTTTATCTTTTCCTTTTCTTTTATTTACATACATGTGACAACCTTGACATTCTCGCAATGTCAACGCATTTCTCTCATGCCTGTCAGACTGTTGACAGACTGTCATTCCCGCGCTGTCAACACAACTCTCTCATGTCTGTCAGACTATTGACAGATTGACAGTGTGAGAATTCTCTCATGTCTGTCAACCTTTGACAGATCGTTGTATAGCCTCATAGTTATGACGTGAGATAGTTCCCATGGGTTCATTTCAGAATATGTATATAAGATAGGGCATTTCTTAGAGTAGTCTCTATCTCTGATCTCGTCTATTCTCCTCGGTAGCTAGACAAGAATCAAAGACCTTTCCTCCCTCATTCACTTCGTTTGACTTGACTATCTCGGCTTGTGTGACGCCTAGTCATATAGTGAGTTAGTAAGTCACTGACAATAGTCCCCATCGGCTATCTTCTAAATCGCGTGACGCCTGGCTACATTGTATAAAAGCTATCGAGTCGCTGACAGAAGATCAGAGATCCTTATTGACCCACCCGTCACGACCCAAATCTTCGACATTTGGTTGGATACCGGACGTCGCTACGTTGCAAACTTATTCTTTTCATATCATCACTAACAAGCCTATACCTCCTTCGTCTTTCCCCATTGTCCACCTCCTTTTCCATAGCTCGTCTGTGTTAAGCCAGCATTGACCTAGACACTTTGTTAGTACATACCTACATCGAGACACTGTGGTACGGCTCAACCCGTGCTGAGAGGAAAACACTCTCTCTAGTGTGCCTGACTCCTACCAAGGAGTGTAAATCAGGGCTAGTAACAGGATATCGAGTTTCTTCTTCGGAAGATTCGATAGTAGGCGTTGGAGCATAAAGTGTTTTTGTCTCTGACCCGAAAGGCAACGTTGCGCGAGGAGCGAACGTAGACAGCCTTCTGGATTAACACATAAATCGACACGAGCCTCTACCTCTAAGCACCTGCCCCTCCTATCCTGGCGTTCTCGTCAAGACCTCAGGATTTTTCACTTCCATACCCATCCCGCTCTCCCTCTCCCGCATCACCGGATTCAACCATCCATTTAGGATCACCTACTCCTACTCCTTCATTCGCTACTGAACTCGGCTCAGAAATGTCTGACCCATCCAACCAATCCATGCATGCCAACACCTCCGCTACTACCGCCGCTACCATCACCTCCACCTCCAACACCTCATTCTCCCGAAAAACTATCGTTAAAGAACCTGACGTATTTACAGGAGATACCTCCAAGTTCCGAGCATGGCTCCGAACACTCCTTGCGTACATCCATGACCTGCGAAGGACACAGCAGGTCAATAACGATAACGAATCCATCAATGTAGCAATGTCCTACATTCGAGGAGGCAGAGCTGATGACTGGGCGGAAGTATACACCAGTGATCACCAGGATGAAGTCGCTGGTGATTGGAACGTAGACTTCGCAGCATTCCTAGAAGAACTAAAGTGCAGTTTTTCTAACGTCTCCCAGAAGAAGGAGGCAATGGATAAGCTGAATCGCATTCAGCAAGGTCGTATGAAAGCCGACAACTTTTTCAAGGAGTTTGAACTCCTGTTGAAGGAAGCGGGGTATGACAAGAGAAGCGAATATGTTCTTCAGTTGGCTGAAAGAGCAGTCAACCTCAACATCATGAGCGATCTAGTCCGAACGAGGACAGAGGAGTTTGGCAGCTACGACGAGTTAAAGAAACTTGTCACAGCCAATGATCTAATCCGCCGCCACTACGATGAACAGAAATGCGGACACAACAACATGAGCTGGGGTAACAGCATACAAGGACAAAGTCGTGGTCAAGGATCCACGCAACAGGCCTATGGCAGGCAAGAGCAGAAGAGATGGGAAGGACCTCGAGTGGTAGGATCTACCCCCATAATAGCAAGATGCGATGGGTCCGGGACGACCTTTGGAGGTTCGGGACGACCCATGGACCTGGATCGAGCAAGGGTAAATGGCCTTTGTTTCAACTGTGGCGAAAAAGGCCACATTAGTAGGAACTGCCCAAAGAAGAACAGAGCCGCGGTCCGTAGCGTAGAACTTATGAACTATGATAGCGAGAGAACGGACAACGTTAGTGAAGAAACTAACGTAAATAGTGTAGATGTAGTACCAGGGTTACCAGCTGGTATGGACATGAATTCGTTCACCGCGTGGGTGAACAGTATGGGTTTTATAAGAGCTCCCCAGTAGGCATAGGTCTGGCGGAGCATTCTAATTTAAATACTTCGGACATAGTAGATAGTGGACTAGATTTCACTATTAAGTATGATAATGTAGAAAAACATGCATCTACATTTAATAAACCAACCGAAGTACAAAAACCTATACGATACATACCCAACACGGCAGAATGGACTGCTCAAAGGCTGAAAGAAGAAGATCTCACAAAAGCCGTCATACTTTTAAGGATATGGATGCCTTCCTCGCGAGTAAGAGAAGCTTCGGAGGAAACCGTCATGGAAATACGCGCATTAAACTGGAAAACCGCAGTCAAAGCCGTTAAAAGGCTTGCGACAAAGAAAAGCTACGTCCGTGGAACACATGGAAAAAGCTTAAAACTCCCAGTCATTGTCGAAACATTAGAGGACAACCGACAAATAGTTACACAAGGACTAGTCGACAGTGGAGCTACAGGTTCATGCATTGATGCAAACTTTGTTGAACGACATAGGATTCCGACCAAAGACCTACCTATTCGAGTACCTGTCTACAATGCTGATGGAACACTCAATGAGAACGGCTCCATAACCAAATATGCTGAAGTCCGCGTAACCATCAGAGATCATTCGGAACGGATTCAATTTGGCGTTGTTAACCTTGGCAAACAACATATCTTCTTAGGATTGGATTGGTTACGACATCATAATCCAAGTATCGACTGGATTAAATCAGAAGTTACTTTTGACCGATGTCCGACTCGGTGCGGATATAATCCTCACTTTTGGACGCCTGAAGATATTCAAACAAGAGCAGTACTTGAAGACGGCGAGAGACTTTTCGTGTTTGATTGGGATCGATATGTGCAAGAACAGGTAGATTCCAGGAAATGGACAGAGAAGAAGGCGGAAGAAGAAACACGAAAACACTTCGACACTTCCACTCCGTATATAAACAAATACCCGGATGTTTTCAGTCAAAAGGAATTTGATCAATTACCACAACGACGCCCTTGGGATCATGCAATCGAGTTAACACCTGGTTCTAAACCACTCGATTGTAAGATATATCCTTTGAACCCGAAGGAACAAGAAGCATTGGATGCATTCCTTGAAGAAAACATTCGAACCGGACGAATTCGACCCTCGACATCCCCGATGGCCTCACCATTCTTCTTCATCAAAAAGAAAGATGGTACCCTTAGACCAATACAAGACTATCGCAAACTGAATGAAATGACGATTAAAAATCGATATCCACTCCCTCTCATTCAGGAGCTTATTGATCAATTGAAGGGTGCTAAGATATTCACAAAGATGGACATTCGATGGGGATTCAACAATATATGGATTAAAGAAGGTGATGAGTGGAAAGCTGCATTCAGGACCAATCGAGGATTATTTGAACCAACCGTTATGTTCTTTGGACTAACCAATTCCCCGGCGACATTTCAAGGATTCATGAATCATATCCTTCGAGATTTGATAAATGAAGGACACGTCATAGTCTACATGGATGATATACTCGTATTTACAAATGACTTGAAAAGTCATCGCATAATTGTAAATCGAGTCCTCGACATTCTGCGAGAACACAAACTTTTCCTCAAGCCTGAGAAGTGTTCTTTCGAGAAAAAATCCATCGAATACCTTGGAATAATCATTGAGAACGGAACGATTCGAATGGATCCAAAGAAAGTCAAAGCTGTACGAGAATGGTTAACCCCATTGAAGAAACACGATGTCCAACAGTTCCTTGGCTTCTGTAACTTCTTCAGGCGATTCATTCGAGGATTTAGCAAAGTTGCCAAGCCATTGACAAAACTTAATGGAAATGCAGTCTGGGAATGGACAACGACCCAACAGTATGCATTCGACGAACTCAAGCGTCGAATCTGTGAAGAAGTAGTCCTCCTCATTCCCCGAAATCATGGAAAGTTTAGACTTGAAGCTGATTCATCTGACTTTGCAAATGGTGGTTGTCTCTCTCAATTTGTTGATGGAAAATGGTGGCCTGTAGCATTCCGATCTCGTTCACTCAATGAAGTTGAAAGAAACTACGAGATTTATGACAAGGAATTAATGGCGATTATGGACTCACTCGATGATTGGCGTCAATATCTTCTTGAAGCCGAAGAACAGATTGAAATCTTCACAGACCACGCAAACCTACAGTATTTCAAGAAACCCCAAAAGCTAAATCGACGACAAGCTCAATGGGTTCTTGAACTTGCGGAATATAATTTTAATCTAGTCCATTGACCAGGAAAGACAATGACAGAAGTTGACATCCTGTCAAGGATGACAGGTCTTCAGACGGGGGAAAAGGACAACGAGAACATCATCCTTCTAAAGCCAGAATTTTTCATTCGCGCCCTCAACATCTCCTCACCAGAAGATGTATTCCTGTCGGAAATCCAAAAGAATCGAAACCACGTTGATCGACTTGTGAAGGATAACCTCGATGCCAAAAACCCTGAGTGGAAAGAAACTGAAGGGATTATTGAGTGGAAAGGACGAATCTATGTACCAAAGAACAGAGTACTTAGGTCCAAAATCCTTACTAAGTACCACGATTCACCACTTGCAGGACATCCTGGACAGTACAAAACAGCAGAACTCGTCACTCGTGATTACTGGTGGCCAGGAATTACTCGAGATGCTGGAAAGTATGTGGAAGGTTGCGAGAAGTGTCAAGCGACAAAGTCTCATCGCACTCGACCCATTGGACATCTTCATCCTCACACCGTTCCAACTGAACCTTGGCAAGTAATTGGTACTGACATGATTGGAGAACTTCCTGAATCTGGAGGTTACAATGCGATTGCAATCTTCATCGACCACTTCACAAAGAGACTGAGACTTGTACCAACCCATACCACAGTCACTTCAGAAGGAATGGCGAAGATTTATCGAGATTCCATCTTCTCCACCCATGGACTTCCACGCAAGATAGTTCATGATCGAGGACCACAGTATCACTCGAGGTTCATGAAAGAACTCTATCGACTTCTAGGCATTGAAGCGAACTTCACCACAGCGTACCATCCACAGACAAATGGTCAATCGGAATGAACAAACCAAGAGATTGAACAATATCTCCGTTTGTTCATTAATTACCAACAAAATAATTGGCACGAATGGTTACCCTTAGCAGAGTTCAACTACAATGACAAAGTTCATTCAGCGACAAAAGTTTCTCCCTTCTATGCAGATACAGGAAGACACCCGTATAAAGGCACGGCAACTCAAATGACTTTGGACAACCCCTCAGTACAAGCTTTCGTAGATGGAATGAAGAAGATACGAAAGGAAGTAGGATCAGCTTTAGAGAAAGCAAAGGTAGAGATGAAGAGGCAGTATGACGGAAAGAGGAAGAAGGGTATAGAATACAAGGTTGGTGACAAGGTGTGGCTAGAAGGAACCAACCTGTCGGTAGATCGCCCAATGAAGAAATTAGGTGACAAGAGGTATGGACCGTTTATGATCCAGCAGAAGATAGGTGCCAGTTCCTATAAACTGGAAATCCCACGTACATGGAAACATGTACACAATGTTTTCAACGAAGTTCTTCTCACTCCGTATAAAGAACCTAGCTTTCCTACACAACCCCGAAACACACGCCCGCCTCCTGTTGTTGTAGGAGGAGAAGAAGAATTTGAAGCAGAAGAAATCCTTGACTCGAAGAAAGTAGGAAGAGGAATCAAATATAAAGTCCAATGGAAGGGATATGGTTCACATGAGCAGACATGGGAACCACGGTCAAATCTTACAAATGTTGACCAATTGCTCAAGGAATTCCATGAAAAGAATCCGACTAAACCAAAACCCGCAATATTTCGTCGAATTGAAATCCCTATTTCTTTATTCCCTACAGAATTGTTTCGACCCCTTCCTCTTGCCGACACAGAACCCAATCTCGCTTCACTACCCTCCGAAAACTTTCTTTTACAACAAGCACATCGTGGAACTCGTGCCCTAAGGAGAGGGTGATGTTACGAACTGACTCTTTTTCAATTTCTTTTTGTCTATCTTATTTACTTTTATCTTTTCCTTTTCTTTTATTTACATACATGTGACAACCTTGACATTCTCGCAATGTCAACGCATTTCTCTCATGCCTGTCAGACTGTTGACAGACTGTCATTCCCGCGCTGTCAACACAACTCTCTCATGTCTGTCAGACTATTGACAGATTGACAGTGTGAGAATTCTCTCATGTCTGTCAACCTTTGACAGATCGTTGTATAGCCTCATAGTTATGACGTGAGATAGTTCCCATGGGTTCATTTCAGAATATGTATATAAGATAGGGCATTTCTTAGAGTAGTCTCTATCTCTGATCTCGTCTATTCTCCTCGGTAGCTAGACAAGAATCAAAGACCTTTCCTCCCTCATTCACTTCGTTTGACTTGACTCTCTCGGCTTGTGTGACGCCTAGTCATATAGTGAGTTAGTAAGTCACTGACGATAGTCCCCATCGGCTATCTTCTAAATCGCGTGACGCCTGGCTACATCGTATAAAAGCTATCGAGTCGCTGACACAAGGGTAGCAAACAACGCAATACAGGATGGCATGGTAATCAACCACAAAATGGTCAACGTACGCAGAGAAGAGAAGGATCCCCAATGATGCATGAAGTGCCAACAGTACGGCCACATCGCGAGGGAATGTAGCTCGGAGGTAGATGTCTGCGGGTGATGTGACCGAAATCACCCAACCCAAGCTTGCTCGGCCAGCCCCGACAACTCCTATTGCGTGGTCTGTAAAGTGAAAGGACATATTGCCGCCTCACGCAACTGCCCCACCCTCTTACGACGACTCCAAGAACGACAACAGCGCAATCCCACAAGAGGATTCCGTTACTTCGTAACGGAGCGGGAAGAAACCTGGGAAAGAGCGGGAGGACTCACACAGGAACAGGACTTGGTGTGGCAAAACAAAGTACAGAAGAGTTACGAGGAGGGCTGGAAGACAGTTAGGAGGGGACGCACTAAAACTCGGATGCAGGAAGGTAAGTCCGTCGAAACCACTGGGAGATCGCGGCGTCCACCAAGCAGAGGAAGGATCCCAAGCCAGACCTCAATCCCAGGACAACAGCCACGTCAGACGCAACAGTCAACCCTTGATGGATTCATATGTATCACGCTCACAGTCCAGAGCCCTGGCCTCATCTCAGGATGTACGAAAGGATATCAACTTCACGTATCAACCTGGGAACTGGGAGGACAACGAGGTGGACCTCAATGACAGGCCAAAACCTGTGCGGAGAACCCAATGAGTGATACAATCAGAACAAGGATACAGGACAGACTAACCATCCAACAGCTCAACACCAACAAATCAGACATCTGCATGCACGACTTCCTGCACGGAACAGAGAGCAAGGCAGACATCATAGCGATACAGGAGCCGTACATCGACTTCCTTGGATGGATGAGGGCCCTTTGACACCTACATTGTTAAGACTGTGCCGGTGAGGTTCCATCGAGTATGGAGCGAATCGAAGTGATCCGAGAGTGATCGGGATGAATTGAGACTATGGTTTATAACCGAAGTTTCGAGAGGTGTAATCGAAGATGATCGGTCAGCTCGATTGCAACGGAAGATGATAAGAATGAACTAGAACCTTGACACTACTTTTGGTAGTGCCCCCGCTTTGTCGTATGGTTCAGTGAATGTTCAGAGTGACGAGTAAGAGTATAAAGACGTCCGGACGATGTTCGGTTATAATGCGAACATTGAGCGATTAAGAGAGAGAGTTCCGGACGGAGTTCAGCAGCAATCTAAGTTGATATTTAAACTAAGGAACTATGTACAAGATACTACAGCTTATATACCTGTATTCCTAATTGTTAATTCCATAACAATAAGAGCTGTAAGTAAAAGACAATAACTAATATAAATCGGCTTCATTAATATAAATGAAAAGACAATAAAGTCGGAGCACTTAGCATTTGATAACCGAATGCTTCGTACGACTCGATCGAGACAATCGATCTCGGAAGTAAATATGAATAATACCAAGTCCATGTCCGAAGTCGGAAGCTCTACACGGAAGTCCGGAAGCACAACCGTAACAGTATCCCCCTGTTAGGCTTTTGCCCTCGAAAGCCTCGTACGAAGGTCCTAGAGTTGATCCGATCAAGTGTTCGAAATTCGAACTGTGACTTGGTGAAATGTGAAGAAATCGAGATCGATCAATCAATCACGTAAATGATGGCGCAGTATATGAACCAAACGAAGAATTTTCAAGTCCCCACTTTTCTTTTCCTCTCACTACCATGTCCCCTACCAACTCCCGCTCTAACAGCCCGTCAGACGACGAAGAAAAAGCTGAGCTACTGCTCATCCAACAGAAGAAGGAAGAAAGGGCCAGAAGAAGAGGCCGAGCGGAAGGCAGAAGAAGAAGCCGAGGCCGTGGCTGAGGAGGCTCGGTTGGCGGAGATCCGTCGAAAGAAGGAAGAGAAGAGGAGGGAAGCCGAGGAACGGAAGAAAAGGGAAGAAATGGAAAAGCGTAGAGTCGAGGAAGAATCGAGAGCTGCCGAAGCAGCGAGAAAAGCGGCCGAGGATGCCAAGAAGGAAAACGAGAGAAGGGAAGCCGAGGAGAAATCGAAGGCTGCCGAGGCAGCAAAAAGGAAAACCGAGGAAGATGGAGAGGAGGATGAGCACGGCGCTCGTCCGAGCACAAATCGAGAGGAAAGAGAAGGAAAAGTTGATCCAATCAGTAAGCACCTGTTTTACTACAGCTTTATAACTTGCTAATTTTGTCTGTAGCCGGTCAGCGAAGCTTCGACTGCGGTGGCCGGAAAAAAGCGGAAAAGGGTAGTAATGGTGGTGAGTGACCCTATACTTTCATCTTCTAGATTGTAACTCCTTTGTTTTAGGCTGTTCCATCCGGAGATCCCGAAGGCGACGATCCGAATCCAGGGGACGACGGAGATTACCACGATTCCGACGATGATGATAACGATCCCCCTTCCTCCTCTCCGAAACAATCGCGATGCAGCCAGTGCATCCTGAAAGCACTTAAGTGCGAGATGGTGGGTGCCGGTTCGGCCTCCTGCAAAGGCTGCAGAAAAGCGAAGGTCCGGTGTTCACTTGTTCCGGATAATTATCCTCGACGGAGCAAGCGAACGAAGATGGAAAGTCCGGTTGCTTCTACAAGTAACCAAACAATCGACGATCTCCGGACGAACGTCCGAGATCTTAACACCCGGATCAATCTTCAGGAGGAGATGCTTCGGTATCTCATCCTTCGCGTTCGAAAGCTCGAAGAAGAGAAGAATGGGGAAGATGAAGAAGAAGAAGAGTCCGAAGAAGAACGGGTGAATCGAACTGGAGATAGAAAAGGAAAGAGCCGGAAGGAATGAGCAGCCGGTTTCGATTGGTTTTCTTGGACTTTGTACCTATAATATTTTGTTTCCGTATATCGATTGCAGTCCGTTCGAGGACTTTAAATTTTTTCATGGACTTTTTAATAAAATCTTTTTTGTAATTCAAATGGAAATGAAAAATCGTTCGAAAGCAATCGAAATAACGTCCGAAAAAATTTTGAGTTTAAATAGGACTGAGATGTCCGAAATTTCGATCGATGTCAACCTTCCGGGTAGGGATAAACGCTCAATAAGCTATCATGGCGTTTATCCCCCCGGTCGATTTCAACCGTTCGGAAAGAAAGAAGAAATGGAATAGAAAGAATAGAAAGATAAGTAAAAGCATACGAAAGTTAATCGGTTATGTCCGGTAGAGGTCCGGGCTTGAGTGGGTATCGTTTATGGAATTCTTCAAGTAATTCTTCGGCGTGCATTTCATCAGCTCCAATCCATGAGAACTCCTCATTGGTACCTTCGTATCCTTTCCATCGAATGAAGTATCGCAAAGGACAACGTCGAAAGCATCGGTCCATCTTCGAATCTAGAATTTCTGCAACTTCAAACTCCTGTTCACCATCGACTTCAATCGGAGGTGGCGGAGGTTGCGAACAATTCGGAATAGGGTTTGGAGTATAAGGTTCCAATTGCGAGACGTGGAATACTGGATGAATTCGAGAAAGGTAGTCAGGTAGTTGTATCTTGTAGGCGAGAGTGCCGATGCGTTCGATAACCTTGAAAGGTCCAAGATACTTCTCCGAGAACTTTGGAGTCGGTCGAGTGGTTTGGATGTGTTTGGCCAAGACAAAGACTTCAGCACCAATCTGGAATTCCGGAGCGGAGATTCGCTTTCGATCGGCTTGATCTTTGTACTTCTTCTGGGCATTCGAAATCTCGTCCCGAAGGAAGGAGTGAACTTTGTCTAAGTTGGCGACGAAGTCGTGAGCTCGGTCAGATCGGATATCGACTTCCGGTCTAATCGAGATGTTCGGATGGTAGCCTTTGTTGGCGAAGAAAGGTGTGATTCCAGTCGAAGCGTTTGGAGCGTTGTTGTAGGCGAACTCAGCCATTGGTAGTAGGCTGGACCAGTTATCCTGTTGATAGTTGCAGTAGATGCGAATGTCACTGCCAGGTATCCATTATTTCACAGCTGCAAAAGATTAGGCAATATATTATATTTTACCAATTATTTTACAAAATATTTATTCTCTGTAAAATAATCAATTTAGCCTCAGTAAAATATTCTGAGATATATTTGATCTTGTGGAGCTTATTTCAACCGAAAAAGGCGCCGAAAAATGCGCAATTTTACGCGTGATTTATTCCAGATTTTTCCGGATTTTTATGAATTTTTTAACCCAAGATATGTCTTTTCTTTAACTACAGACAAGGACATTGTATACATAGATGATGCATTACCAAATATTTGCCATCCGTAAAATATTTCGTTTTTGCGGCGGGCCGCCCCGGGCCCCGTAAAATCTTTCATTTTACGGGTGGCAAATGTATGGTAATGCAACATCCGTACAATGTCTTTGTCTGTAGTAAAAGAAAAGACATATCTTGGGTGAAACAATTCATAAAAATCTGGAAAAATTTGGAATAAATCATGCGTGAAATTACGCATTTTTCGGCGCCTTTTTCGGTCGAAATAGGCCCCCCAAGATCAAATATATCTCATAATATTTCACTGAGGCTAAATTTATTATTTTACATAGAATAAATACTTTGTAAAAGAATTTGTAAAACATAATATATTGCCTAATCTTTTGCAGCTGTGAAATAATGGATCCCTGGCAGTGTGTACTGTTCCAAGGTCTGGTTGACATGTTCGGTTTGTCTGTCAGCTTCAGGATGATATCCGGAAGTGTAGTGAAGTTCCATGTTGAGCGATTGCCCGAGTGCTCGAAAGAAAGCAGAGACGAACTCAGAACCTCGGTCGGAGGTTATGTGGTTTGGAACTCCATGTTTAGAGAAGACGTGAATGACGAATATTTCAGCTAATTGCTCGGATGTGATCGAAGTATGACACTTAATGAATATGGATTGTTTCGATGCTCGATCCACGATGACTAGAATGGAATTGTAGCCATCCGACATCGGAAGCTCCTCGATAAAGTCCATCGAGATTGAGTCCCAAGGTCATAAGGGAACCGGAAGTGGTTTGAGTAGTCCATAAGGTCTATGTCGACGTGATTTGTTTCTTCCGCATGTGGTGCAGGAGGCAACATAATCTCGTACGAAGTCTCGAATCTTCGGCCATGTATACTGTCGTCGAATAGTTTCGAGAGTTCAGTTTTAACCGAAGTGACCTGAAAGTGGATGATCGTGGAAGTAGCGTAATACTTGTAATCGAAGGTCCGAAACATTCGGAACATAGATTTGATTGTCGAGTCGTAACAAACCATCTTCACCCATAGTCCATCGAGGTTTAGTGGAGTCTTGAACAAAAGTAAGTCCAAGTGCCGATTCCGGATCGATTGATAGTGAGTTGCGGATGGCTTCATGTAAAGCGTTGATGTCCATAACAATCGAAGCTTGGAGGATTGGTCCCTCGAGGAAAGTAGCTCGGAGAGAAGTGGTGAACTGTTCATTAGTGAATATGGGTCTAAAGTTCTGTGGATTGACTTGGGCGTAGCCGATATCCCCCTCTTTTGGGTAGACGTCCCATCGTCTAGTGATAGAGTCCGGTTTCTCGCCAAGTTTGCCGGGTCTGAATCGAATAACCATATTGAATTGATGTAGGTATTCGGACCATCGGACCTGTCTCCGGGTCAGAATTTTAGTGGTAGAGAAGTACTCAAGGTTTTTGTGATCGGTGACCACGTCGATTGGGTCTCTGGAACCTTCGAGATAGTGTCTCCATGCTTTGAAAGCCTTGAAAATAGCTACACCGCAAACCACGACGGACGGCAGGCTGATATATGAACAATAATGGGCCGATGATGTTTATACAAGATATCGATTTCACCTGTACTTAAGCCTCCAGTGACAATAGAATTTTGCTATCCTGCAAGACTCTTGACTGATGTCGATATGCCCTTCCCAGAATGGCAGAGAGACAATAAGAGGTGAACCTTTTTATGAGATCCTAAGCATCAGGATTAGACATCTGAATAGTCAACAATGGAAGGTATCATGTTCATTGCTTTAAAAGATTACAACAGCTATACAATGACTGTTTATATGACTGTTTCATCTCGTTTCGAGAATACATGCATTATAACACAAGTTTAGGTGCTTGATTACTTTCCAAAGTGACGAGTTCATGTATACATCAAAAATTCATTAACACTTATACCTCTTTGCTTGATGAGACTCTATATCTTCCTCTGTCTGTCCTTCATTCCTGTCAATATCACCTGCATCACCCCCACTTCGGGCAATACAGTGGTCCTTGGTCGTTTCCGGGAGGTCTCTAATGTTCCTGCTCCTTGAGCAGCCTTTTTATTACGAGCTTTTGTTGCCTGAGCCTTCTCTTGGGTGTTAGCTCTTTTTTCGGCCGAAGTAATTGCAAATGTCTGCACAAGTTCATCGTGCCTTAATCTTCGGTTGTCATAAAGAGGCACCAGTTTCCAGAGAGATCGAGGCAGAGCTTCACGTAAAACTGCTGCATTATGTAGAGCGTACATGTTGACGATGAAATTGTCATCATCGGTATGCTCTAACAGCTGCTGCACACGCTCAGTGATGACTCGTTCCTGGATCTGATTCACGCGGCGAGTTGGTTGACAGTTTCCCAGTCGACAGTCATGTTGAGCTGAGAACCGGAACTGTACATCCTGATGAAACAGTCAATCGACATAATCTCATGAGAAATGGAATGATCTTACAGAGGAGTGTACAGACACGCTGATGGATGATGCAGATCTTCGAAGTATGGGACACTGAAAGTCCTCATGAATATTTGTGCCCAAGTCAAATTGCTCAATGGTAATTAGACCGCTTGACCCAGCTGATCCCTCTTGGAGCAAAATTTTGGTAATTCGGCCAATGATCCACATATCCTGTTTTTGAACCTGTCAGAGTTGCAAGTTATGAATGATTATGAGACCCAACCTCTCCGTTCTTTGCAAAAACCCAGGAACCAATTTTGCAGCTATCTCCAGTTGCAGCAATGACCTTTGGAGAGTCACTGCTAAGCCATCGCACATTCACATTGATGTTCAGTGGTGAGCCAGAGCTGAGTGATGCTTTTGTCTGTGCCCAGCTCAGTACTTGTGCTTTCTGTTTTGACCTACTAAATGTGACGTTCCCTGATGCACAAACTCTTAAATATGATTCCACAAGAAATGAGTGCAATCGCCTCTTACCAAACTCGATCTTTGGATGTGGAACCCATCCCAGGTGACGCTGTATAATGGGTACTTCCAGCAAGATTCTTCTGACTGCCTCTGCTGCTTGAACCCATTCACCTGATTCTCATAGCTGAAAGAAACCACCACTGAGAATATGCTTTACCCGGTTCATTGATGCAAACTGGAAGGCAATATCACGACTTGGTGCTTGATGATTGCTATAAACGGAGCAAAGACGGAAGATAGCATTGAAGGCCTCGAATATCTCGGTTGAGTAGCGTATTGGAGGACCAAAGCGTCTGATATCCCTTCGAAGATGAGTGAGAAGGTGAATCTTAATCTTTTTTATTATTTTAGATGGATCAACATCGGCAAATGCATCCAGAACATTGCCCAAAAGAACATCAAGATCATCCTAAGCTAAGTGAGTCGATGTGTCGAAAAACCAGGAATCATGCCATTTGACTCACCAGGTATTGATTGAGGTCTTTGATCTCAGGAACCCACAGAAGTGCACCCAGTGCCCCAACTGAGCGTATCAATCTGAAGTGGGCATCATTGAGCTTTGAAAATTTGTGAATATGAAATGCAAGAATTTGCATTAATGTCTTGAAATGCTTTCCGATAAGATTATTTTGGTATTGCACCATGTAGGCTGCTTGAACTGGTGGCACTGTGAGTCCATCAGTATCAGCTGACTGGAGCCGGATCGCAAGCAGCTCAAGCTCCTTCTCGGTCATGGAGGTATTTGTCATGTGCCAGACATACTTCACGATTCCAAGAAGGATTGTATGAAGTATCTCCACAGGAGTATCTTGTGAAGGATCAAGACCTGGACACAGGACAAAGAATTAAATATGAGCTGCAGATACACAACTTTTGAACAAAATTCATACCTGTGATATCCAGGAGAGGATTCATTTTCTCACCGGGCTCATTCCTCAACCACTCTCTGAGTTTCTGCATAATCTCACTCTGAGGTAGTTTTGTTTCTGCCTTGTACTGACGTGCCTGGGAAATGAGACGCTGAATCCACTGCTCGGTAATCTTGTCCTTGGTGCCTGATGCAGTCTGTATTCTTGTAACATTAGCCTCTACACCAGTCATGGCGGCTTCAAGCTGTGCATTGAGTTGCTCTTTGATTTTCTCTGCTGACCGTTGCACAGAATCCTAAAAGAAGAATCAAAAAAATTGAGTCAGAGAGGATAAATGATTCAAAGGCTCCAGACATGGACTGACCACATCACAGTAAAAAGAATGATATACGTCTGGTGTTTCTTTCTCCTGGTAATTGCCCCCAACTGTGCATTTTCGGCAAGGGTGAGTCGCATTTCCACCCATATGTGAAGCTTCCTCTGCCTGTTGGGGATTATCGGCAGGAAGAATTGGGACACGGAGTACAACTCTACACATTCGTCCAGTATGAGCGTTGTAACAGCGAATTGGCTTTCGCTCAGTTTCACTGTTGCAGGAATTTTTTAACACTGAGGTTAGAGATGAGCCAAATCACCTACTTTATTTGATCGCGTAATGTTTTGAATTGCTCGAGTGATGTTGCATTTGGCGATGTTGATACGAAGTTGACAAAATATTCCTGCTGAAGCATTTGCCCTGGTAATGAACCATTTACGGAATAGATGTTGATATGTTTCTTGTATTGCTTTGACTTGTTTCCGGACACATCATCACACCAGAGTGGAACCATAACCACATAAAGGTCATCACCATCTGCCAAGTTACGCAATTGATTTGGCATTTCCGGGATTGCAGTCACCCCCTCTGAGTGCCATCGGATATTGTCCCCAATACTGGAGATTACATCGTCGTAATTAAACTTGAAGCATTCTGCAGGAACTGTGCGAATTGGCCCAGAGAGAAGCCAGCCCTCCTGTTTTGAGATATATCATATAGTCACAAATTGGTAGATCAAGTTAAAGATGAACACATACCAGAGTGACCTGAACATTGGAACAGTCAGAGGATAGAACTGTTTTACCCGCTGTAGTGACATTAATCCAGTTTCGGGGTATTACATATGACCCATCATTGAGCTGTGCTACTTCATCAATCCAAAACTGCCTGAGTCCACGGGAAATCATTGGTGTGAGCTGCGAGGGAGAATATTCATTGATGCGCTCAAATTGCCAGGCTTCACTTCGAGGACCATCAGTTCGTTCAGGATAAAGGTTGATATGTGGTGCAACTTGTGGGTTTGCAAAATCCTGCATCCAATAGTAAGACAGTGCTTCTAACAATATAAATAAACTTACATGAGCAACTGTTTGTGCAGGATTAATGGAGTGATAGTGATTCTTGAAGTCTGAGATGTGAGCATCTGGTGTAAAACCACAGTCCTTTCGTAATTTGTCTTGCATTGTGCCAAAGCTATTGAAGGATGGAACTCCAGGAATATGAAGCACTTTGAGCATCCAGAGATAAAGCTTTACAGAATTACTTGAAAGATGTAGCCGGGGGAGATTGTCGAGAATATCCAATAACATGCTCTGTAACCTTAATGTATCAAATGTCAAGTTGAGCAAAATGGAAAGGACTTACCACTTTGCTTGGATAAGGATAATATGGACTTTCACAAGAGACTGCGTGCTCTTCATCATCACTTGGCTCATCTTCTGCATCTTCTATACCAGTTCCAATGTCTTCATCTTCCAAATCAACCAAATCGTCAATGCCAAATTCGTCAAGATGAAGGGCTTGTTCCAACAACTCTGAGAACTGTGCACTAACAAGGTCATCCACAGAACACTCATCAGGAGTTGGTCCCCTCTCTGGATGCAAAAAGAGCTCATCGTAAGGAGCTTCTGTAGGAATGTATGAATTGGGAGCTGGCTGCATGTTTGGAGCAGTAGCGCGTGGCTTGGCATGAAAAGAAGAGCTTGGCACTGTGAGTGGGATTGGACCAATGTATGTGTGCTCAACCTTTTGACGCTCATCTGCTTTCTGTTTCTCGCTGATAGCTTTCAGTTGAGCACTCTGAAGGTGCTTGTTTGTTTTCAGGTGTTCCCTAACAGAGCTTCTCTTCATCCAAATAGCTTCAGTCGGGTCAATAGCAAAGCAAACTTTGCATCGGAAAAGGTCTTGAGTGGGATGTCTCTCAATATCTGTGTGACCAGTTTGAGTGGTGAAAATATAGATGGTAACTGCACTAACCATCTCCGAGAGATTTTTTTGGTGGCGCCATCTGGATGAGATTTGCAATTACTCACTCGATAGTGAAAAGTGGGCAGGTTTGAGCAAACTTGGAGAATCTTATATTTCACTTTTATTGACAATAAGAACACAGCGCGTCGGTACACATTCACGTGTCACATGAATGCCAGTCAACTTGGCCACAAACCATGAACAATGAACTTGAACACTAAAAAAGATTTTCGTGCTTCCTTGTTAACATCTTCTTTCTTTCAACCTCATCCACTGTCATGTCCGAAAATCTCACACTGAACCAGCTTGTTCAAGCTCGAAAGCAGCAGCAGCAGCTTCAATCACAACTTGCTCCTCAGACTCCGCTATCCCAACGCCATGTTTTTTCTGACTCTCTGGGCAACATGACACCACTCCCTGGCCCCAATTCCATGCCATTCTCGATTGGGAGCAACAACTTTGAAGGTGGATCTTCAACTCCTTTTGCCACTGGGTCCTGGCAGTCACAGTCATTCTCCGAATCAATGTATGGCTCAGGAGGAAGCGCAGCTGGTAACAGCGCTAGATCAGCAAATGGGGAAATGGCCGGTTTTATTGGTAGTGCACAGGCTGTCAGCATGGACGTTACTCGTGCTTTCATTGACAAGCTCAAGTCAGTATCAAACTTGTCAGATGATGGGAATGAGGCTTTGGAGACATATTTTCAGGTGAGTTGTCACTTTAAATTGTGCTCATATATCACTCGTTTAATGGATGAAGGCTCCAACCTTGGCGGAACGACTGGGGATTCAATACGCCTCGACCTTATCGATCAAACTTATGCTGAGCCGAATGGTGGAGGAGAAAGAAATGAACTGGGCTGTTTCAAGTGACTTGAAGGTGTGTATTAAACTCTTGTCAACACTTTGCTTTGCGAACCGTTCTGGTACAGAAAATCGTTATCAAATATGTCAAGGCCTACCTCTTGTCTTCAATGACAAAGTCATACATTCACTGCGCACCTGAAAGACTCATCATAGTGAGTTTTACCCTTTTCCTCATTTTCTTGCACTTACCTGACTTTAGAGTGCCCTTCGAGCGGGTCGAGTGAGGGAGCTTCCCTCTGAAGATGATATCACTGCCAATGCAACTTTGAAGTCACACATTCAGCGTGCTTTTGTTACTGCACGCTCTCAGATTAAGAATCATGTATGAAGTTTCCACTACCCTAACGTACTCGAAACTGACATTTTGAACCAGATCCTAGCAACAACGCAATATGCACCGAAGAGTCGGGTCCCTGAAGATGAACAAGATTTGGGAACAGTTGTGGAGACTCTGATTGGAGGCTCATCGGACATCCCCATATCTCTTGCTCTAATGCATCGGGTTGCTGTCATGGTGTGTTCACTGTCTTTTGCTTCTTCAAATTCATTGACATCAGCTTAATATTGTGCTTGGCAGCGAGCGGTCATTGATACCCAGTCTCAAGTAATTGGAAATGCGGAGAAATTTTGGCCCTTGGTTGATGCACAAATGGCCTCGCTGCTTGGCGTCTCAGAAACTGTTATGATCATGCACGGGTCGTAGGGATAAGTTGGATCGCGGACTATAAGTCCGCGGGGTAAAAGACCGAACACCAAGATAAATCCCGGTGAGGGTTGGGTGGACCTACGGAGAGGTAGTCGGACGTTGACGCTACTATTAATAGCGTCCCCGACACGCCGCTGTCCGAAAGCGAGGTTGAGGGTAATTCCGATCGCGGGAGAAACTCACGCAATTGTACTTAGGATGAGGTTGAGATTTAACTCTATTTGAAATACACTGTATGAGTGCGCTATCAAAGTCGATATTTAAACTGAGGACCAACTATTCTACTCTCGTAGCTTTATACTGTAGTCGCTACCTAAGGGTCGCTAAACGATAGTATCCTAGAATAGTATGGTCGAACATGTGGAAGATAAAAGGGGAAAGTATAAAGGGAATGATATAAAAGGATATATAAAGAATCGGTTAAAGTGTAAGGGATATAAGAACGAAGTGTAACAGGATCGCGGAGGTAAGCTCCGCGACGGAAGAAAATAGTGGAATCAAATACCGGAAAATAATCGTCGGGACCGCGGGGGTTGAACTTGGCATGGTCGTAACAGAAACCAAGACCAAGCAGGACATCATCTCGTACGACGCTCTCATTCTCATCCTCTCATCTTCTAAATTCTTTAATCTATCTAGGGACTTTCACATTGTCTATGAAATGGATGTAGAGAAGTATGGCAAACCAAGGACCAAACCTATCGATGTCAGTGACCCCAAGTATTCCTGGACATCCTACGTCAAGAAAATCAATGAACTGGCCTCAAAAATCCCTCTAATCGATAATGGCGGCAAAGCAAGCTGGGGCAAAAAGCGAAAACGAGGTTGCGCTGATATGGGATTGGTGAGGAACAAACCGGGAACAGGGAGCGAGGGTAATGACGATGACATTAACGACAATGACATTGATGAGGTTGCCAATGGCGTGGGCTCTGTTGATAATGAATCTGATCCCCAACCTGGTGTGTAACCGCGCGCAAATGTAGATCAATATTGTTAGTGTAATTTGGCAAATAAAACATGTAAATCTCATTAATTCGGTCCCGCAATTAAGACATTTTTCCAAGCAAATATGACCGTCGCCAGTGATGACAAGAATACTGGCTGAACCGCTGGATTTGAAGCTCATTTTGGTATTCCACAAAGGTTTACCAGGATCTCAAAACAAGGAAAAAACTAAGGTCTTTTGGATATATTGCGCAACATGTCAAACAAAGGGCAAGGTCAGATATCATTCAAAGGTTGAGAGTCAAAAAGAGGTCAGGCTGATTCTAGGGTCGTAGTAGGAAATGATATTATATTCATCTAATTACTCGCACGACCTTTTGTCCTCACAACACCCTCCATTGAACGTCCTATAGACGTCGGTCCCAGTTTGCGGTGTAGTAGTTCCTTGTCGTGAGTATCGTAGTTAAGCTCAGCGGAATTGAGAGTGTGGGAATGTTAGGGCCGTGCTTCCAAGGAGGGGATGAAATGGCTGTTGTTGCCCATGAATGGTCCGAAGGCTTCGAAACACAATCGAAGCAGCCGAAGCTCCGACCGGAGCTCCGTGGGAACGATCGAAGTTCCGTGGGAACAATTGAAATCCGAATGGACCGGATGGTACGGAAGTCACGTAGGAGTGAAGCGAACCTTGATCCGTTTATTAGAACGGATCCTCACTACGCCGAGTGGTTCTGGAAAGGGTTCGGACGATTATGAACAGGAAGAAGACATAAGAAGAGTGAGGAGTGATTGGGAAGGAACCCAAGGCAACCCAAGTCGATATTGAAACTGAGGAATAGTGTACAAGATATCTAATCTTATATACAAGTAATCCTAATTGTTAAATAAAGACAATAAGTGAGAAAGATCCGAAATAATACAATAACGATGTTTTCCGAGAGCGGACAGGCGTGGGAATGCATCGGTCATGCTGACCGAGTGTCATGTGATGTATCCGAGGTTGTTCCGAAGTTATCGAGCCAAGAATGGAGTACGAAAGCAATCAAGTTTCGGGCTGGACTTGGTAGGAAACCCGGAAACAAATCGATCGATTGTCTGATCGTTCGGATGTTCGATCGGAACGTCCGGATGCTCGGATGGTGACCGACTAGCCCGGAAGTCGATCCGGAAAGAATCGGGAAACGTGGCATGTATATAACAGGGAAAGAAATGCGACAGGATGAATTTCACCATCATCGAGCATAATCGAAAGGATAGCTGCGATTGCATAGTCCGAAGCGTCGGTCTCGACGATGAGTGGCCGGTTCGGTTCCCAGTGAGCAAGGATTGGTGCGTGAGTAAAAGCGTATTTGAGGTTTTCAAAAGCCGATTGACATTTGGCTGTCCATATCCAGTCAACAGTTTTCCGGGTGAGCCGGGTAAGTGGTATAACAATGTCGCTGTAATTGTAAATAAATCGTCGATAAAAATTTGAAAATCCTAAGAAGGATTGAATATCCTTGACTTTCCGAGGTACCGGCCATTCGACGATAACTTCGATCTTGTCAGTGGCCATAGTGAGGCCTGCTGGAGAAAGGATGTAGCCGAGGTATTCGACGGTATCGACACCAAAGAAGCATTTTGCAAGATTGCAGTAGAGTTTCGCTTCTCGGAGTCGTCGAAGTACCTCCCGGACGTGCTTTTCATGATCTTCAGGGTTGTCTGAATATACAAGAATGTCGTCAATGTAGACAATAACGTAGACATCAAGTAAATCTGCAAAGATGGTGTTGACAAACCGTTGAAAAGCAGCCGGAGCGTTCGTAAGTCCTTCCGGAATGACCTTCCATTCGTATGATCCGTAGCGAGTCCGGAAGGCGGTCTTCCATTCGTCACCTTCGGCAATTCGTACAAGATGGTAGGTGTGGGCTAGATCAAGTTTCATATAGATTGCAGCCTTTCGAGGTGCATCGAGTAGGTCGGAAATGAGTGGCAGAGGGTATCAATCCTTTTTGGTGATTCGATTGATACCTCGGAAGTCGACACACAGATGTAGTGAACCATCCTTCTTCGGAGCAAATAGAACAGGTGCTCCATATGGTGATGAAGAAGTTTGAATAATTCCGGCAGCGAGTTGCTTGTCCAGGAAATCTCGGAGGGCTTCCAGCTCTTTCGGAGAGAGCGGATAGATCCGTCCAAGTGGTGGTTCAGCACCTTCCTCCAAATCAATTTTGAGATTGTATGATCGATGCTCCGGAAGTTCTTCCGAAGACGATTTGTCGAAAATATCGGCGTAGTTCGCGTAATGTTGCGGAAGGGTTGTTCCTGACTTCTGAGCTTCAAACTCTTCAGTGCTAGAACCTTTAGCAGTAATTTCGATAGGAAGATAGTGAAAAAGAATTGGTTCAAATCGAGCGTCTTTACAGACCTGATTGAACGCTACTGCCCCTAAAAGTGCGATGTCGACATCCGGTTTAACCGCAGGTTCGGTACGAGATCCCATTTGCGAAAGACTCGGATAGGAGTAAATGGGTTCGTATGGGAATTTGTCCGAAAGTGGACGAGGTTTGAGGTGAGAGCGAGGTTTGGATTGATTTATTCCGGGTTTCGCTATAGGAGATTCCTGAGATGGAATCGGCACTTCCGTTTCCGTAACCGGAGGGTCCGGAAGTGAAGACGTCTGATAGATATCAACTCAATTAGTGTTTCGGAAAGAAATCGTTTTTGTAACCCAATCAATCAACAGATTGTAGCGGGACAAGAAACTATATCCTAAGACAGCTTTGCAAGATGAATCCAATGAAGTAACATAAAAGTTAATCAAGAAAGACTCGCCAGTCGGAAAACGAACCAATAGTTCGGCTGTTTCCGAGATAGAATTTGCGGTTAGAGAAACATCGAACAATCGAAGATTAATCGGAGGTATGGATGTGGTCGGAATAGAATGATTCTCTACGTAAGAGGAATCGATGAAAGAGTCTGTAGAACCGGAATCAAGTAAACAAGGAAATTGGATAATAGATAATGTACCAGCCGGTTCGTCTGGCGATTGAAATTCGGTAGATAAAGAAAAACGGAGAGATCGTTCATATTCAGAAAGAGCGGATGCGTTTAAAACTACTTCCCCTTGGGTAGTACGAACCGGATCAACGCAACTCTCGCCTCATACTGGGGTACGAGAGTTGTGGATCATTTTTCCGAATCGTCCGAGGACAATTGGATGTCCGTAACTACATCCTCAACCTTGGCTGCTCGACCGCGAGGCTGATTGGATTTCGATGAGGGCAATCCTCTATGTTGTGCTTACCACCACAAAACATACACAGGTTGAATTTCCTGCGTCTCTCCTTCTCCTCCAGTTTGACATGGCCATCTGGTCCGAGATGTTTTTGGTGCGGCTTCGGCTGTTGACTAGTCGAAGCATTCGAGGATTGACCCGAAAAATTCGTTCCGGTCGACTTGTTCTTGTTGAACCAAGGCTTCTTCCCTTGATTCTGCCCGGTAGTCTGCGGGCTGGTCTTGCCTTTAGACTGAGTGTCCGACGTGGTAGAAGATTGAGTAGAAGAGTTGTTCTGAGAACCCTTCTTGCCGAAATTCAAAGCCTTACCGCCCGAATCCGACCTGGTCTGTCTCGAAGACTCCTGTTTCTTTTCTCCTTCCCTTCGCCAGTACCGGTTGTCGATTCGGAGAACCTCCGCGCGATATTCGGCGAGGTTCCGAGGCTCCGGAACCCGAGCCATTTCGTCCTTGATTCTGGACGCAAGTGCGTGCTGATAAGCCCACTTCAAGGAACTTGCGTTCCAATCGGTGAGAGCAGCGAGTGAGTTGAATCAAATGTTGAATTTACGAACCGATTCATCCTCCTTCATCCTCAAGTTCCCCAGCTTATCCTCAGCATCTCCTTGCGCGTTGTAAAGACCAAAATTGTCTTGTAATTCTTTCACTAGTGCTGTAAAAGAGCTCGTCCACATCGGAAGAGCAGTCGCGTTCGGATCGAGGATATCCGGCTCAAACCATTTGCGAGCGGATCCACTCAAATAAGATAGAGCGTAAGCTATCTTTCGTTGATCAGTGAAGTAATTAGGACGATCGAGAAAGACGAGAGATAGGGAAACAAGGAATGTTTTGAGTTTCCGAGGATTGGAACCATCGAATACGTCCAGCTCCTTTACTTTTGCTTTGCTCGACTCGGAAGGTTCTGTTCGTAAGTTAGCGATAGCATTACCTAACCCGTCGAGTGTTCCTCGGAAAGCTTGGAACGTTTGGAGAAACTCCCTTTCAGAAGCATTGTTGTGTGGTGGAAAAATCGGTCTCCGGGGACTATTCGAGTCTTCGGATCCTCCACCTGGTCCCCCGGGACCTCCTGGTCCTCCGGGACCACCACCGCCTGGACCGCCTGGACCACCCGGTCCTCCTGGTCCATCATCGCCAGGTAGTTCCGGATCAGCCGGCTCTTCATCAACTACTTCCTCACCATCTGGATTGTCTCGATTGTTACTACCGTCGAGATCTTCTCCTTCCTCATCTTCCGGTCCTTCCGGAATTTGAGGTCCTGTTGGCGTGTTACGGGATAAAATTTGTCCCATAATCGTTGCGGCCGTTGGAGACGGAGGTATGATGGTGTTTGATGATGTTGTAGCGACGTGAGTGTTTCTACGAGGTGTCCTGACTTGGACAGGCATACCAGAGGCAGTGTATAGAGTTTGAAATTCGTAATCCATTGTTTCAGTTGTCCCACCAATTGCGACTTCAGGCGCTACTTCCGTTGTCGGTAGTGAAGCTGCAGTAGTAGGTCCGAAAACATTATTTCTTCTTCGACCTCCTAAGGCCGGA
>JANVFO010000148.1:0-41666 GCA_027919855.1 Lentinula guzmanii | reverse complement strand
ATAATCTTACCTGAAATCGTGTACTTGGTGGTTGTTGACCGTCGTAGGGTATAACGACCTCAGACAGGTGGAAGTTGTAAGTCAAGCGGCGAGAAGTTGTTCACGTGCAAGACGCTGCGTGATGCAGCATCCAAGCGCCCAAATTCTAGCTGGAAAAGGAAGTCTGTTCCCGTCCCCAAACTTTAACGCCCAGAGAGTTTGGGGACGGGAACAGACTTCCTTTTCCAGCTAGAATTGGGCGCTTGGATGCTGCATCACGCAGCGTCTTGCACGTGAACAACTTCTCGCCGCTTGACTTACAACTTCCACCTGCTCTGGGCGTTAAAGTTTGGGGACGGGAACAGACTTCCTTTTCCAGCTAGAATTTGGGCGCTTGGATGCTGCATCACGCAGCGTCTTGCACGTGAACAACTTCTCGCCGCTTGACTTACAACTTCCACCTGTCTGAGGTCGTTATACCCTACGACGGTCAACAACCACCAAGTACACGATCTCAGGTAAAATATGATTTGGCCTTCCCCGAACTCTCACCGCCTTTGAGAATATCAACAGCCCTACAAATAGTTTATTATCTATCTTTCAATGGCACTTTTATACGACGCGGAACCATCGTTTGAAAACCCCGATCGCGAAAGACGAACGCATACAGCAGCCAGACTCCCGGTTATCGCCAAAATGAGCTGGCAGACGAGGCTGAAGTGGAATCACAAGACGGCAGAGAGAAATTCCGACAGAAGGATCCGACAAATGGACGGCAGAGATGACGTTTCCGAAGTAGAATCGTACCTGACCATCCAGGACGAAGGCTTAGAACAGCTATGCGAGGTACCGTCTATCCTCAATAATTTCCGCCCTTTTATACCCGCCGTTATGCTCAAGTGGATAGAAAACAAGATAGCGAGTAATAAGACAGAGCAGGTATCCAACGAAAACAGACTGTCAAGACTTTGCCCGATATTATCCTCGCAAAACGCGATATATTCTCCAAACGGACGGCTACTTTCCCTGACGACCTCGTCCAACTTGCTTACCACAAATTTCGCATCCCACTTGCTTTCTTTACACATAGGAACCTTGATTGGATTAATTCTAATCTGACCTCTTTCAAGCGCGTCAAGATCACATATATCCCAGAAAAACCGAATGTTTTGGACACCGAAGACATGGTCAAGAAGATGAATGCCGCAGAGGACGCAGGCCCGACTAGGGACGAAGACCTCGACTATATTGCCTGGCGAGAGGCTGCCGACAACCATTTGGAGTTCGAAATCAAACTATATGGCTCTGAAGAAGCTGCGCGACCCGTTTTCCTCGCTCAGCACTACGCATTCTTTGACCGGAAAGATGCTAGCGTCTCATTTCCCTTCTGGCTCGAACAAGAAATCCGACTTCGGAAGGAGCACTATGACAAGAATGTGGACTTCGACGACCTAGAATACAATAACGCTCGTATGCTAGCAGAAGGTGACCGACGTCGAGCCGAAGAAAGGAAGAAGGACCGGGAGACATCTGAATAGCAAAAAATCGCCAAACACAATTTAAACAGCCTCGTTTCCAACCCTACCCCTCCTCATCCTCCCACCCTTTCCGCAGAGCAGTCGGGAAAAATCCACCCCGCGCTGCATTGGTTGTGGGAAATCGGGTCACAAACTAGTGACCACCTCCCTGAACATGGACCTCTCCATTTCATCACCCGCAACCACGACGGAAACGTATTTGGACCTAATGGAACCAAAATCTGCGTACTATACAACATCTCAGGATACTGCCCCATCGAGACTGCTCCGCCGCTACAAGGATCTGTAGCCTATGCGGCGGTAAACATGCCGCCCTCAGGCCTGACAACACCTGCAAGGCGAGGTAATCCTTTCCAGGATTTATCACACCGCCCGCCTCTTGCTTTCCACTGCTTCCCATTTGCTAATCGACCCGAACCTACATCGAATATTCCATCCCAATTACTCGAAATCCAGAACCGAATAGTCACCCCATACAATGCAGACGCCTTTGAATCAGATCTCGCATCGCTCGGTTTATCAAATCGATACCCTTTCCTCATTTCAAACCTTAGACGCGGATTCCCTTTGGGCAACATGCCGAAGCTCACGGAATCAATTATTATAAAAAATCACTCAACCGTCAATAAACACCCTGAGGTAGTCTGGGACTATATCCACACGGAGAGCAAGGCCAAACGGGTCTCGGGCCCTTTCTCGCAGATGGAGGTGGAACGAATCCTTGGAGGGTACATATTTTCCTCGCCTATGATAGTTCACGAACAAACGCAAGGCCCAGACAAACCACCGAAATTTCGAGTTTGCCGACACATGTCGAAGGACGGTAAAGACTCCTTAGGAAACCGAGTACCCTCAGTGAACTCCCACGTAGAGAAAGAGCTGTTTCCTACAACTTTTGACAGTGCAACTATAGTTGCAGAACTGGTAAGTCCCCTTTCCATTTCCGTTGTATTTCCCATGCACCTGCACCATATTATATCCTATCGTGCAATCGCACCTGCCGTACATGCGGTCATACCTATGCGGCCATATCCCGCACGCACATGCGACTATACCTGTTGTGCAATCGCACCCATACCACCGTACATGCGGTTATACCTATCGTGCAATTGCACCCAAACCATATATTCATATCATATAAGATGGGACCATACCCTACCCATATCCTATCGCATTTGTCACCATCTAATCATCATCAAACAGATAACCCATGCACCGGATGGGACTCAAGCTTGTAGCATTGATATCTCCAAATTCCATCGCACCATCCCGATCCGACCAGAATACAAACCATATTTTGTTTTCCAAGACCCTAGCAATAATTTCTGGATCGACCACTGTTTCTGCTTTGGCACATCTCCGGCAAGCAGTAACGCATGTATGGTCTCAGAAGCGGTCAGGGATATCTGGTTGGCTAGGAAGGTTGGACCGATCGCCAAAATTGAGGACGATCTACAAGTTTTCCGTACCCCAGACTCTAACGGCACCTACCAATATGATAAGAAGTCAATGCTCGAAATCATCCAACATTTACAGGTTCCCTGGCACCCCGAGAAGGGTGACCCTTGCTTTGTTGACATCACCACTTATATCGGGTTCCTGTGGAACATTCCACTTAAACGGGTCAGTCTACCAGAGGAGAAACGCCTCAAATACCTTCACCGACTCAATGAATTTATCTCCATATACCGATCGCGTAGGGTTCCCCTCGTGACTATAGAATCGATACATGGCACCTTATGCCACATCACCTTTGTCTACCCAGATGGCAAATCTTACCTTCCACCGCTGTCAAATTTCACAACTTCATATCGAGGACACGAGGAGAACACCGGAAAATTTCCTACCACCAGCGTCATCTCATCAGTCAAATGGTGGATTGAACGCCTCGAGAACCCATCTGAATACCGACAACTAAAACCGTTAGGTGACCTGCAGGACTTCGGCCTCTATGTTGACGCATCGACGGACTGGGGTATTGGGATCATAGCTGGCGGGAGATGGCAGCATTTCGTCTTAAGCCGGACTGGAAAACCCCTGGCAAAGGCATCTGCTGGTTAGAAACAATCGCACTAGAGCTCCTCGTATGTTACCTAGACTCCTGGGGAACCCACGATATCTTCCTACGAATGCATTCCGATAACAAAGGTACGATTGGAGCTATCCGGAAAGCCCGTAGCTCCAATAATCATATAAACCTATCCGTACGCCGCACTTACGCAATTCTCGCTTCTCGTTTCATACAACCAGACATAATTTATGTCGAATCTAAGCTGAACCCAGCAGATCCAATATCGCGCGGGATATTTGGGACTCGGGACAAACAGCTTCCCCCACTATCCGAGCTCCCTGACGAGCTCCACTGTGCAATTGAATATGTTAAACGGTAACCAACCACCACATGCGCTGGACTTTTCCGGCGCGAATATGGGCGCCCCGCGCACGCTCAATATTCAAAGAGCTTTCCCAATAACTACCACCCGTAACCGAATACTCGCATCAAAGCTAACGTCATCACATACCATTACGCCCAGATTATCAATATCCTCCCAATGTACGCGCGACCGAATTCTTGCCAAACCCATAATGAGAAACGGGCATTACCCCAATCTTCTTACCACGAGACCAAACTATGATACTATCACAAACAAAACCCTCCGACCCACCACATCTACCCTACTCCATCACAACTCGAAAGGCAAAAAAAGGTAACGAGATCAAACGCTCCCATCTCCGACCTAACGTTCGAGCCTCAGAGCGAATCCATGCATGGACGACACCTTTTGCAACCGCATCCCGATCCAACGACGCCCAGGAATACCATCCAGATATTGTCCAGAAGAGTGAATTAGCTATGATTACAGCGCTCGCCGACAACACTCTATCATCATATGGGGCCGGTATTCTGCGATTCAACCAGTTTTGTGATCAGTATTGTGTCCCGGAATCCAAACGAATGCCAGCGGAGGAGCGACTTATCTCAGGATTTGTAGGTGATGCTCTTGGAAAGGTATCGGGATCCTGTGTCAAAAACTGGCTATCAGGTTTACGCCTCTGGCACGATTTCCATAAAGCCCCATGGCCAGCTGATTCGCGACAAATTCGCCTAGTACGTCGTGGAGCTAAAGTTGCGGGAACTCATCATAGAAGACCAACCCGTAATCCTATTACCCTTGCACATATGCTAGCTCTGTACTTCGAGCTCGATCTCTCAACCTCATTCCACTGCGCAATCTGGGCAGTAGCATGTATGGCATTCTGGGGTTGCCGACGCCTTGGTGAACTCACGATACCCTCAACCAACAAGTTCAACCCAAAATATCACGTTTCACACAACACATTGATCACACCCACTTTCCATGCCGATAATACGCCCAAATCAATCTCATTCCGGATACCATGGACTAAAACCACTAAAGAAGACGGAGCATTAGCGTTGGGACTGCACAAAACTCAACCCTCTCGACGATCTGCCCATATCGCGCTTTTACACTCCATCTAGAACGCAACAAGAACCTCCCCAACGACTTTTCTCTCTTCGGCTATTTTGATGAACACGGCAGACCCCAACACATGGTCAAACCAACTTTCCTCGTATTTTGCGACCGTATATGAAGCGAAGGACTCGTCAATGTCAATGGGCACAGTTTCCGTATCGGCGGAGCTGTAGAACTTTTGATCGCGCGTTTCCCCTGAGGTAGTCGCAGCTATTGGTGGCTGGACCTCACTCGCATTCCTTATTTATTGGCGGCGTTTCCAGGACATTATTCCCACTCACGTATTCAAAGCTATACTCCACAACAGAATTGAGCGATTAAAAACGTCCCTTACGGATTTCCAAAAGATTAACAGAATATCAGACTCGGTAATTGACGCATGCATCAGTGATATTGATATCCACGAGTTCGACATATAAATTTGACAGACCACTCAGTACATTTACCTACTGTACCTAGTACCTAATAACATAGCCATGAATACGCGTCGCTCGGTGTGGGTCCCGAGCACCACCCGTTTGCTGCCTTGTGCCCTCGTTTGGGGAGCTCCGCTCTATCTGGGCGTCCGGGCACCGGCATCACGGGTGGGAAACGGGCAAAGCCCCAGCCAAACCAAAGGTATCTTATATCATATCCTGATACTCATAGCTAGCAATATCTTATTCCGAGGTAAGCCAGCTGAGCTAGCTACCAAAGGATAAGATAAGCATGCGATGAGAGTTCGGCTGGCGCTAATAATATTGGCGCCCATACAATTCCTTCCCCGAACTCTCACGGCCTTTGAAAATCAACAGCCCTACAAATAGTTTATTATCCTCTCCCCTCCCTACATATCTAGCGTCTAACCGACGTTCCAGGCTTACCCAGTGGTGGAGTTACCCACCCACGCGGGGCAAAGCCCCAGCCAAACCAAAGGTATCTTATATCATATATCCTGATACTCATAGCTAGCAATAATCTTATCAAGCGGCGAGAGTTGTTCACGTGCAAGACGCTGCGTGATGCAGCATCCAAGCGCCCAAATTCTAGCTGGAAAAGGAAGTCTGTTCCCGTCCCCAAACTTTAACGCCCAGAGAGTTTGGGGACGGGAACAGACTTCCTTTTCCAGCTAGAATTTGGGCGCTTGGATGCTGCATCACGCAGCGTCTTGCACGTGAACAACTTCTCGCCGCTTGACTTACAACTTCCACCTGCTCTGGGCGTTAAAGTTTGGGGACGGGAACAGACTTCCTTTTCCAGCTAGAATTTGGGCGCTTGGATGCTGCATCACGCAGCGTCTTGCACGTGAACAACTTCTCGCCGCTTGACTTACAACTTCCACCTGTCTGAGGTCGTTATACCCTACGACGGTCAACAACCACCAAGTACACGATCTCAGGTAAATATGATTTGGAAATAATCGTCTAAGTTACTGTCCGTACGTTAATAATGTATTAAGAAACACTTTAAGTAAGAATTAAGCATACAAGCTCAAATAAGAGCTAAAAGCCATGTCAGGACGTTGGAAGATAAAAAACCAGGTATGAAGAACGCATGCTGGTCGACATGCAAAGTATTGACCAAGATTGTAGTTTATCGACCTTGAAGCACAAGTAGGCAGCGATGACGAGGATCTCAGTGATGCTGAGGATGGGGGACGAGTCGGTATGTTATTATAGCTCATTTTATTGTAACTACTGACTTCTACCGCGGTTCAGCGAGTTTCATCGACGACACTCTCCAAGATAAACCAAGGTCCTCCTCCACATCGGCTCCTGGCTTTTCCGAAGCTCCAGTCGACTTCTCAGCGTCGACTCGTCCCAATAGGCTGGGAACTCTAGTTGGACGAATCGAGGACAAGTATCTGAATGACCCCAAAGAGCCAGTTGCGGATGACCTACAGGTTGATGAACTCGATCGTCGCGGATGGCTCTGGCTGCGTGGACAGGATTGGGCCCTATGGCGGGTTAAGTGTACTGTACGTTTCTTTTGACTCCAGGGAAGCATTTTCAATTTCAATCTCATTTCTGAACGATTCAGCCAAGCCAAGAGTACTTTATATTATACGAACTGATGTTAAAACATGAAACATTGTCAGACGAACTACGTGCTGTATTTTTCAATCCTCGCGACGTTGGTTACATCTATCTGGAAGCCCAATTCTCGAAGGTTGGGATAAGTTCGCTTCGAGAGGTCCTCAGGGGTTTTTCGGACATCAGAATGTCGACATTGGTTGTCGTACCCGAAAGGGATCTACAGCGTTGCTTAACAATCCCGGACCTCGATAACCAGGTATTCGCTCGTGGGCAGTGGATTCAGATCAAGCGGGGCCTCTACCGAGGAGATGTGGGTCTGGTTGTCGACGATTACCGCTACGATGACTCTACTACGGGCGTTAAGGTTCTGGTGGTGCCGCGACTTGAATTTTCCAATGAAGATGGCCCTCCAACATCCAGCTCTTCCAAACGCAAGCGTCTACCTTCTCGTCCGTCTCCCCAACTTTTCAATCCATCTCGCTGCATACAGGATCAGCTTTTTTGTCGAGAGAAACATGTTTACTCTTATAAATCCTGGCGCTTCGAATATGGCCTTCAGCTCAAAACCTACAATAAACTCACATTATCTCCTGCTCGTGAAATCCCTGCTGCTATCTGTCATCTCTTCATGGAATCGAAGGAGAAGGCGGCTAATGAAAATGCACTAATCGAAATGTCTTCAATGCCTGTACCGTCTTTCTGGCGTTTCGAAACTGGAGATCACATCATCGTCTACTCGCCAACTGGTGCAAAGTTCGGAACCATTGTTTCACTAACAGAAAACTACAACACATTGCTACCCCAGTGTGAGGTAGATGTAGAGGAGGAAGGCAGCCAACTTGTCTCTATTCGGGATCTACAGAAAATATCATCCTGGGAGAATTCATTGAGGTCCTCGCCGGAGTCCACGCTGGAAAAAAAGGTTTTGTTGTCGCCAAAACCGATGCTCTTCTTGGTATATGCGCCGGTTCCCGTACCAATGGTTTGGTGAGCTAGCGTTCATTCTGACTTGCCTATCTCTCTCATGCCCTACCCATAGGATTTTCGAGTCCATGTCAATTCTGTCAAGCTTACGACACCTGATTTCTCGAACACCGAAGTTCCCTGGGTAGATGTGGAAGTGAAAATTCAATCTGGACCTTTCACTGGCTCGATAGGCATTGTGAAGGACGTCCGGATCAGCTCCGCTCGATCTCTCTTAATTACTGTATGACTGACGAACGGTCTTGAATGCATTGTGGGTTATCGTGCGGTTAGGGAGCTAGCGTAAAGTTTTTGAAAAATTTTATTAGTATTTCTTTTCTAACAATACGTTCAGCACACACAGACTATTAGCTGACCATCAGCCTCTTAAACCTCATCAACAGCAGTTCAACGTTGAAGTACCGTGGAGAGATGTTGAGGTCGTCATTCAATCTGGGCAATTCGTTGGCTGTAGTGGTTTCATCAAGAACGTCCGAGTCGACTTCAGAGGCGCTCTGCTAATTTCTTTCTGGGTGGCTCGTTATCAATGTTCAATCGAAATAGACCACTCTGCTGTTCGAGAAAAACAGTAAGTCTCGATCTGCATCTGTTCACTCTAAATTAATATTCTTATAGATCAAACCTACCGCTTATGACATTTCGTCCGCTTGAGGGAAACGAAGTGCTAGAGTACAGCTTCAGTTCCTCGCTTGAGTTGATGCGAACGGGTCCCGTTCCTTGGGTTGGAATGTTGGTGGATTTTGTCCAGGGGGAGTATAAAGGACAGCATGGGGCTGTCAAGGACGTCAATCGCTACCAAATTAATCCGAAATATCCCTCAAAGAAGAGTGGCCTTGATATAACAGTCGAACGTTACGTTTTCACGCCAAACCCAGCGAGCAAAGTGGTTAAAGTCGACTACGACATGCTCAAATATCACAAGTATGTGTTTTTCTTGTTGTACCACAGACATTCATTTGTACTCACTTTTTTTTCATTAAGAACAGGGTATCGTCTCTGTGATGTATTCATGCCTACTGCCCGACAGTCATTTTATATGCCGAATCAAAACTACGAAAACAAGTTGAATAACTTTTCCTCCGCTTCCGTCCTTATGCCTCAGGCTGACACTGGCGCCGGCTCATCCACTCCCTTTTCCAATGCCTCTGAAAGAGCGACCATCTTCACTGGAGTCTGGTCTCCGAGCTGCCCAACGCCTGGCCCTGCTTCATCACCTGCTGGCGGGACCTACAATACACCAGGTTACCATACACCGGGCTACGAAACACCAGTTCTCAACATTCATCCCCCGGTTCCACGGACACCAGCTTCCCCCTCTCCATCACGGCCTTCCCGTCCTTCACCCGTGCCTTCGCCACTGGCCCATTGGATACTTCACCCGAAGCTTGTCGGAATTCCAATCAAGGTTGATATCAAGGGTGGAGAACTTGATACGTCCAATAAAGCTGATGGGATCTACGTGGAGTCTGTGGTCGGTATCAATGGGATTACTGTCCTACACCGACGCTCTCGCAACAAAACGATTGAAGTTCCATATGATAGCATAGTATCGTTCCGTCGCCGACCTTTGCCTGCAAGGGAGAAAGGCTTGATGGTTGTAACTAAAAATCATCCTGAGTTCATTGGAAAACTTGTTCGACGAATTCATCATTTCTACAACCAGGAGAAGACGGAGGACAACCACATGCTCATGCTCATAACGGTTGATCGCTCCGGCCCTTGGGAGACTAAAGGTTGGGACTTTCCCGAAGTGCATCCCAACGACGTCGAGTATGTGAAGGAGACCTCGGAGGAACGCAATTACGCAACGCAACTCCTGCAGCCACTAAGAGAAGATCTCTCCTATTCGGGAGTACTGGTTAGACGTGATGGTCAGTTGTAGCGCTAGCAAAGTATAATGGACTCGTAGAATTGTACATTTACATTACAGAGCTTGTATTTTTCGGTATATCTCGTATCGGCAGTAATATGTAGATAGTAGAGCTGCTATGGATAATCAAATTGATGTCTTTTTGAAAACAATGCCCCCCGAAAGAGACAACGATGGTCCGGAATGACCTTAAACTACAAGGAGCCATTTTATTGTTGTTGTCTCCACCCGTCGCTACGAGCGCTACCTGTTCCTATGGCTGCAAAGTGCGTCAAAGATCCCGCGGGGAACTTTACCCGATTTGGATATACCATTGTAAGTTCGCGTCTTTGTATTTTTCTCTCTATCCGCATACAAATTAACGCATCCAGAGCGTCCAGAACTCAAAACAAGATGTTCATGCTCTCCTCCCTCCGCAACATGCTAACTCTCCGCCAGACTGATCAACCACAATCTGGTACTACGGTGCGTCTGACTTTATATTTTTGTCCGCATTTTCCAAATTTCCTGTAGACACCGGCGAAAGGCAGCGAACGCGGATCCCCAGTATCTCAGATGGCTGCGAACCTACTTGAGGAGACTGCTCCCCCATCGGTTTCTGGTCTCGCGGTCGATTTCTCCGCGCTGCGTCTGGAAGAAGTCGATATGCCTGGTTCTTTTTTGCTCGATTCTCCTCCGTCAAATGATCAGGTTGGTTGAATGAATTCCAGAACGTAAAATATGTCTCACGATATGAGTAGAACCTTTTCCCAGCTTCTCTAGAAGCACTCGAAACGATGATCACTGTGGCTACGTTAACGGCTGATCCCATAGATACTTTGAACCACAGCAAACTGTTCACCCCCGCGGCCGAGTTTTACGAACGCCAAGGTGCCTCTATACCTGGCTCAGTCCATGTGGACCTCAACTCTGCCATGCAGGGCTTGGCAGCTGTTTCTCAGTCGAAAAAACCTTCATCTCTTCCTGCTTTTCGACTCAGTCGCCAGTTTGCACGTCAATCCGTCCCTAGGGCAACTAAATCGCGTACGCCATCCCCGACCAATCGTCCGAACGGAAGAGTCGAGCAGCGGGAAGTGGACACCCTCGAGAATTTGGCAAGAGAGTTTGACACTCATGCGCAGTACTCCACGAAAGCTTTGTTGCGCAGTCGAGAGACTTCCAGTATAGCACTCTAGACAAGACCTCGAAATGGCTACAGGAGGGACTTATCCTCATCGAAACTTTTGAGGAAAGGTCGAAGTATAGGAACTACAACCAGAAGAGGGCCATGGGTTCAGCATCCGCAACGAGCCAGAAAAACATCACTCTGAAGGACAGGCGGGATCGTTTACGAGAGCGTTTGAAAACGTTGCATGCCACGGTCTGCGCGTTGTACGTGCCACTTATCCCTGAGCAACCTATAGAGATAGATGCCAGTAAGATCCATGTACCATGTATACTGTATCACAGCTAACGGTCACTAGACCATCTCTTTAGCACTCACATATCCCAAATGGACCAATTGAACCAGGTCCTCGTTCTCCTTGCAGTTATCTGCAATGTGGTCATCGGGCTTTCCCTCCTAGACTGCAATTTTCTTATGGGAGTTGCCGTCTTAGTTGCTCGGCTTGGGATGTCTGCCTCCTCTCACTCAAAGGGGAGCACTCTGCCGCACGAATTTTCGCCCTCACAGAACGAGATTATCGCTGACATGCCCAAGAATCTTCCTGATGCATTCAAAAAACTCGATGTTGACGGTCATTTTGATCTCTATGCCACATGTCCCGAGTGTAGCTACACCAACAAAGCACATCCTCTGAAGGGGAAGAAAATCTTTTATAACTATCCTGAGACTTGCGATAATAATCTCGTTGGGGAGAATGGTACTGCTAGGTGCGGTGCTCGGCTTCTGAAGAGTCGTCGCGATGGTACCGTCCAACCTGTCAAGCCTTTCCTTGTTCCTTCCCTTCCCGACTATCTAGCGCGCTGTCTGTCCGATCCTGTCTACGTAGAACAGTCCAAAAATGCTACTGACAATGCATTAGACGCCATCCAGACAGGGCAAGCTCAGACCGGCGTAAACGACGTCTTCGAAGCTCATTTTATCAGAGACTTCAATGGACCCGACGGGAAGCTTTTCGTGGATCGAGGCAACAAAATCCGTCTAGCTTTCTCCATCCATGTGGATTTTTTCAATCCCAACCGTGTCACACAGCGAGGCGCCCATGACTCTATTGGAGTAATTTCTTGCGCCAATCTTGGACTTGATTCTACCATCCGATATCTCCCAGAGTACCTGTATTCGACAATCATCCCTGGCCCAAACGAACCAACTGCCGACGAAATCGACCATTATGTCCGACGGGTGATTGAGCAGTTTGTCAGGGCATGGCGCCCAGGCTTTAAAGTTTCTCGTACAGCTGATTCCGACTCAGGTGCTGTAGTCGAGGCCGGTATCCTTCTCTCCGTAAACGATCTTCCTGCAGCTCGCAAAGTTGCTGGTCTTCAGGGTCCCATGTCAGCTTTCATCTGTAGCGTCTGCACAATCCGTGGAAGGCACCAGATGTTTTGCACGGATCATAACCAATGGGTTCCGAGAGATGTTGAAGAGCTTCGTCTGCAGGCCTGGGCTTATAAGAATGCGCAGACTCTTGTTGAGCGAAAAGCTATTTTTGAAACACACGGCGTTCGATGGTCCTCTCTCTGGCTTCTCGACTATTGGAATCCCACCAGGATGCTCGTCATAGACACGATGCATTGCATTCTTGAAGGCCTTGTTCATTATCACTGCCGTCACGTCTTGCGTCTGGATGCGTCAGCTCCGAAACTCAACGCCAAGGGCTTCAGATATGCGTTTGAGTGGCCTTGGATTCCCTACGACCACGAGACTGTCCCTACAGAACTCAGGATACAGGACAAGCACATACTGACGGTTGCCAAAATCCAACAGACTCTTTGTCTCGCACTTGCTGGATCAAATGCCATCACGCTAGATAGAATGTGGACCCGTCTCGATAATCAGAGCACTCAAGGGGCTTTGAAATACGTAGTTCATTCCCTGGAGCTAACCGTGTCTCTATCCAATGTTGATCAACTCATCTCCTCCCTCTATGTCGATCGTGTCAAACGAAAATCAAAGAAGAATAATTCTGAAAACTCGACATTACCCCATACTGCAACTCGGAAAAATCATTTTGTCGCCTTGTTATTAGACTGGGTGAGTGCACCTGATATTACTGTCTTCTTATTTTAAACGCTCTTTTGCAGAGGCTCAAACAACCCCTTAGCTCCGATGCCTACATAATTAACACGGGAACACCTGAAACCCTTACTCACATCCAGAAAGTAATCCGAGAGACGGTAACGCCATCGTGGCTCAATTCCGTCCCGAAGAATTTTGGAGAGCCAAAAGCCGGTTCCATCAAAGCAGATGAATGGCGAACACTGAGCGTCCTGTACCTCCCAATCGCTCTCATCACTCTGTGGGGTGACGACGATGGCCTTGCTCCTTCCAACGATGAATCTGACTCCGGCTATCTGTTCAAAGCTCTGGAGCATACGATGGCGCTTTTCCAGGCCACAGTTATCGTGTGTCGCTACACTATGACTGCTTCACGCACCGACGCTTACCAAAAATACATTGATTCGTGGGTAAATGACCTGCGAACTCTCTATCCACACACGCGTCAAGGTGTACCTCGACCAAACATCCACGCTGCTGGACATGTCTATGATTTTCTCTTGCTCTTCGGGCCTGTCGTCTCATGGTGGTGTTTCCCCTTTGAACGGTTGATTGGGGCTTTGCAAAAAATCAACACTAGCGATCACATAGGTGGTAGGTTTTTAGAATTTATCTTTCATTTCAAAAAGTGTATTCATGGACTGGACGCTTTTTAGGCGAGATGGAATCTACAATCGTGAGGACAGTTGCTCGAACAGCAAATCTCCGCCGTTGGCTTCGGCGTCGAGATTGTCCCGAAGCTATCCGTCAATTGAAGATCCTGTTCGACAAGTGTTTTGTCCCAGCTAATGCGCCTAGCTCTTCTAACGAATTTGTCGAGCAAAAAGGACCACATAGGGCCTATGTCAAGCACAACGGCGTTAACCTTTCTCCATCTGATACCCATGCTGGAAATGCCAACATCATTTATCGCCCATCAGCCAGTGAACCCCCTGTAGCTGGCCAAGTTCAACGTATTGAGAACATTCATACTCCAGACGGTAAAAATACTGACGTTCGCCTCCATGTGCAACGTTATAATCCAATATCGAAGGCACTGTATGATCCTTTTCTTCGGTACCCACACCTCCTGGCGAAGTCGTATTCCACCTCGCTAAATGCCCAAGTCGATGTCATTGATCTGGACGATGTCATTGCTCATGCCGCTCGTTATGATTACTCTCATGGACGATCGGTTCTAGTTAACATGTCGAGGGCTTAAATGGAATTGGGCAGTAGTAACCGAGAAATTTCTGTAAAGAAAAGTTTGCAAATACAATTTAGTTCATCGTTTATTCTTCTGTTTGGATCCTGATAAAAGCTAACTTGTACTGAAAATCATCCATAGCCGGTTCACTCGTCCGCAATGACGTTAAACTATGCTCTGTTCATGCTGTCGCACTCCCAATTCTCAGTTCCTTCACCATCCTCCACCCGCTGATGCGTCGCATACGTTTTCAATACGGTGTCGCTGATCGAGCTCTCGAGTGTGTGTAGCTGGCTTTTCTGAAAGTCGTTTGTGCGTATTGGCCATCGTGTCACACTTCTCCGTCAGCGTTGTTCTCGCGCCCTCAAAGCTTGATCTTGCAGAATCTGCACCCAGCTACACACTTCCCTGCAGCTTCTTCATTCCTACTCATGTCTTCACTCAACGCCCGTTGTCCTCAATGTCATCTAATAGAGACGTGGTATAGGCTTTTACTGAGGCCTATAAGTCATGCTGATGAACCCGGATGGATTTATGTTTTCTGGGAGGGTGGAGGAGTTTACAAAGTAGGACGGACGAATAATCTGGCTCGAAGGATCAGGGAATGGGACCGTAAATGCCAGTATACGCCAAAAGTATGGCTATGGGCGTTTTGGACACCATTTGCTCACAGAACTGGTCAGTAAGATCTTTTTCTATTTTTTATGTCATTAACTTGCCGCAGAATCACTCGTTCACGTTTTACTGGAGAGTCACTGTGATCTACGTCCTCGATTTCGTTGCGGATGTGAGTTTTAAAGCGATATGTATGATCACTACGAGCTCATCCATATCACTAGGTGGAACCGTGCATGTGGAAAAATTCGTTTTTGAGGGATCGCTCGACTGGATTTTCTGTACTAGAATTGTGCCCATTATCCTCTACTGCACTACTCTTGTGTCGACTACAACGTAGCAGATTAGAAGCACTACATTGACTTTTGTTATCCTTGCCTTGCGCGCGCGCGCCTTGACGACTTCTTTCCCTGTCAACAACATCCATCTTACCTCGCACACTCGCAGTTTCGTCGACGCCGAAGAAACCTGGTCGTAATCTTTCCGCTGTCCGCACCCAGTTTGTTTCACATTCCGAGGGTCCGTAGTTTCCCATCGTAATCTGGAAGCCGCTGCATCCAGGATGCTGCTACGTCACTGAAGCTGCTACGTCAGGATCTTGACGCAGCAGTGTTCTTTCTGCTGCCGCGAAATACCTGCTTTCGGGTGGGGTTTCGTGTCGTCTGGGATTTAAGATGAAGTGTGGTGTTCGGGGCTGCATTTCCGGCTGGTTGGAAGCACATAATTGGGTCCAGATTCCAGCTATATCGCATTCAAGTCGATAGTGCTCCCGTTACCAGAGATTTCATCCACATTTTCATCTGCCATAAAATGTCATGTATTGACCAGTCTTTCTGTTCAGTAGCTTTTAGTGCTGATTCAAATAGTTCCTACTAATTTTTCAGTCCAATCAAAACTTATTGTTTCGCTCTCCTTTTCAACTAGAATGAGTCGTGTGATAATTTATTAATTATCTACCGAAATTTCTACTCTACGAAAATTATACTAAACTTGGTGTGATATCGTCGATATAGACGATAACATTAACATCTAAAAGGTCAGCGAAAATATGATTGACGAAACGCTGGAAGGCCGCGGGAGCGTTAGTAAGGCCAAATGGCATAACCTTCCATTCATAGGAACCCCAACGGGTCCTGAAGGTGGTTTTCCATTCGTCACCTTCCGCGATTCGGACTAGATGATATGCGTGAGTGAGATCGAGTTTGGTATAAAACTTAGCTTTCTTAGGAGCGTCCAAGAGATCAGAAATAAGGGGTAAAGGGTAACGGTCCTTTTTGGTAATCTTGTTAAGACCGCGGAAGTCTACGCAGAGACGGAGTTTTCCATCCTTCTTCGGCACAAAAAGTACCGGAGCCCCGTGAGGAGAGGTGGATGGTTGGATAGCACCTGTTTCCAAGTGCTTGTCGATAAACTCGCGAAGAGCTTCAAGTTCCTTTGAGGAAAGAGGGTAAAGGCGACCGATAGGGGGCTCGGCGCCAGGCTCCAAATCAATCTTGAGGTCGTAAGGGCGGTGCTCTGGCAGCACTTCAGAATCCACTTCGTCGAATACGTCGGCGAATTCCGCATATTCCGGCGGTAAGCTGGAAGTATCGGTTTTCGTCTCCGCGGAGTCGGGTGAGGTTGAAGCAGCTCGCGCTGAAACTTCAGAATGGATCGCTCGTAGTAAAATAGGTTCGCATTTAGCGGCCTTACATGCGCGGTTGAAAAGGACCGCGTTTACTAGAGCGATGTCGACTTCGGGATTTTCGAGCTTGGAAGCGGCCAATTGAGCGACCGAGGGATAGGTGTAGATGGGTTCAAAGAGGAATTTGTCCGTTAAAGGATGAGGTGAAGGGCGAGAGCGCGATCGAGAGGAAGGGCGCGAAGTCTTCTTCGATCGATTGGGGTGAGGCTGATCCGGCGCAGGATCAGTTAACTCCGGGGATATCTCCCGCGGAGTTGAGGACGTCGGGGTGAGGGACTCAACTTGCTTAGTGGAACGGAAAGTGATGTTTCGAGATACCCAGTCAATCAACGGATTGTAGCAGGTTAAGAAACTGTAACCTAATACAGCTTTGCAAGAGGAGTCGAGTGAGGTGACATAGAATGTCAGTAGTAGCAGCTCGCCAGAGGGAAATCGAACGTTGAGAGTGGTAGTCTCGACGATCGGCTTAGGTGACAATGAACCATTGAAAAGGCGGAGATTGATTGGGGAGATGGGTGAAGTTGGTAAACTATTAGCTTTTACAAAAAGCGAGTCAATAAAACAGTCAGTAGAACCAGAATCAAGTAAAGAGATAAAAGATAGCGTCGCGGCGGAGGAAACGGAAGAATCGCCGCGAGCCGGTAAATCTAAAGTTAGTGATAAAGTGAAAGATTGTTCGTCATATGAAAGAGTGGACGCGTTGAGTTTTACTTCCCGCATGGTACGATCTGAATCAACGCAACTCCCGTGTCATACCGGGGTACAGGAGCTGCTGATCAGTTTTCCGAATCCACGGAAGTCGTCTCTACACTCTCCTGCGTCCCTGCAGCTCGGCCTCGAGTCTCACGAGCCTTCTTCCGCTCGCAATCTTCAAACCTATGCTTCCCGCCGCAGAAACCACAAAGACCCAACTTCTTCCGGCGCTCTGCCTCGCTAGGGAGGAGTTTACCGTCGGAACCTAGGTTAGCAGCGATCGACGATCGCGTCGATGCTGAACCCGTCGAAGACGAGTGGTTGCCTCCGCTAGGCTTACCTTGTTTTCCCGATCCTTTAGTCGAGAAGGCCGCGGAGGAGGGTGATGGAGAAGAACTTGGCGAGTTCTTCGAGGATGTAGTTGACGACTTCGCGAATGAAGTCGCAACCGTCGAACGGGCGTTTTCGCGTTTCCGCTCTTCTTCCCGTCTCCAGTACCGGTTGTCCACGCGAAGGACTTCTTTCCGGTAGTCCGCGAGATTAGCGGGCTCTGGAAGACGGGCCATTTCGTCTTTTATACGGCTTGCCAAGCCGCGTTGATATGCCCACTTAAGGGCTTGGGAGTCCCAGTTTGTAGACGCCGCGAGAGTGTTGAAACGGATGTTGTAAGTCCGTACGTTGTCGGATTCCTTCATCCTCAACGTCCCGAGTTTATCCTCGGCCTCTCCCTGTGCGTCGTACATACCGAAATTGTCCTGTAGTTCCTTCACCAGCGACGCGAAGGAGGACGTCCAGGCGGGCATCTCCGCGAGATCCGGATCCAGAATGTCTGGTTCGAACCACTCCTTTGCGGCGCCACCTAGATAGGACAACGTATAGTTGATCTTCCTTTGATCAGTAAAATACGTTGGGCGGTCAATAAAGACCAAAGATAATGAAACGAGGAAACCTTTCAGTTTCCGCGGGTTAGAACCGTCGAAAACCTCCGGGTCCTTAACTTTTGACCTTGCGGTCTCTGTCGGTCCACGATTTTGATTCGTGGATAGTTCGGAGATAGCACCTCCGAGATTGTCGAGGGTGCCTCTGAAGGTAGTAAACAGCTCGATGATTCGCTGTTCCGCGATGTCGGTGCGATTGCTACCTGGTCCCCCTGTAGGACTCCTAGAACGGCTAGGACCGCGAGAGCTAGGTGGTGATCCTGGTCCTCCAGGTGGTCCTTCGGGATCAGATCCCTCAGGGTCCGGTTCTTCCGGGTGGTCTGGTAAGTCAGGACTTACCTCCTCAGTTTGCGCCGCGATCTCAGGTTCTTCAGGAACCTCAGCGGGGATGAGGGATGAAGACCGATCCCGCGAAGGACCAGCCTGGGTTGTTAGTTGCTGACGCATTCTGTCAGCAAGGGTTAGCGTTGTTGGAGATGGGGGGATGGCCGTCTCCAACGTTGGTATCGCCGTGCGATTGCTACGCGGCGTTCGTACCGTGATTGGTTGCCCATCAGCGGTGTAGAGTACTTGGTACTCGAATTCGGCTTGGTCTGGTGAACCAAGAGCGTGAAGATTGGATACCCGTACCGCCGCGGGTTGGCTCGGGGCTGGACCGAAAGCGTTGGTACGCCTACGGGGAAGTCCCGTTCCAGAGATAGACTCGGCGAACGGCGCGAAGGCCGTCGCGTTGGTGGCGAATGGATTTGCCATTACTGGCTCCTCCTGAACGTTGTCCGAGTCTGCGGTGTTGGTACGAGCACGTCTGCTCCTGGTATTGACCATTTTGGTTAGAGAGGATTTGAATGGAGGAAAAGGAAGTGAAGAGTGATGGAATACGATGTGCCGGGTTTGAGTTTAAATATACTGTTATGATCATGCACGGGTCGTAGGGATAAGTTGGATCGCGGACTATAAGTCTGCGGGTAAAAGACCGAACACCAAGATAAATCCCGGTGAGGGTTGGGTGGACCTATGGAGAGGTAGTCGGACATTGACGCTACTATTAATAGCGTCCCCGACACGCCGCTGTCCGAAAGCGAGGTTGAGGGTAATTCCGATCGCGGGAGAAACTCACGCGATCGTACTTAGGATGAGGTTGAGATTTAACTCTATTTGAATACACTGTCGAAGTGCGCTATCAAAGTCGATATTTAAACTGAGGACCAACTATTCTACTCTTGTAGCTTTATACTGTAGTCGCTACCTAAGGGTCGCTAAGCGATAGTATCCTAGAATAGTATGGTCGAACATGAGGAAGATAAAAGGGGAAAGTATAAAGGAAATGATATAAAAGGATATATAAAAAGTCGGCTAAGTGTGAGGGATATAAAACCAAGTGTAACAGGATCGCGGAGGTAAGCTCCGCGACGGAAGAAAATAGTAAAGTCAAATACCGGGGGATGATCGTCGGGCCCGCGGAAGTTGAACTTGGCATGGTCGTAACACTTTCGCCGTCTTGGAGGAGCGCTTGGGTTTGTACGTCTTCGGGTGTCCAGAAGTGAGGATTATAACCGCATTTGGAGGGACATCGGTCGAAAGTGACTTCTGACTTGATCCAGTCGATACTTGGATTATGATATCGTAACCAGTCTAGTCCTAGGAAAATGTGTTGTTCTCCTAGATTCACAACGCCAAACTCAACGCGTTCTGAATGATCTCCAATGGTTATACGGACTTCAACATACTTGGTTATGGAGCCGTTCTCGTTGAGTGTGCCATCAGCATTGTAAACAGGTACTCGGATGGGTAAATCTTTGGTCGGAATCCTATGCCTTTCCACAAATTTTGCATCTATGCATGAACCCGTGGCTCCACTGTCAACTAGTCCTTGTGTGACTATTTGCCTGTTGTCCTCTAATGTTTCGACAATGACTGGTAGTCTCAAGCTCTTTCCGTGTGTTCCACGAACATAGCTTCTTTTGCTTGCGAGACTCCTAACAGCTTTGACTGCCGTTCTCCAATTTAGTGCACGTATTTCCATGACGGTTTCCTCCGAAGCTTCTCTCATTCGCGAGGAAGGCATCCAAACTCTTAAAAGTCCAACAGCTCTTGGAAGTTCCTCTTCCTTGAGTCTTTGAGCAGTCCATTCAGCCGTGCCGGGTTCGTAGCGTATAGGGTTTTTGTCTACTTTGGATTTTTTTATAAATGCAGGTACGTGTTTCTCTACATTACCATATTTAATAGTGAAATCCAGTCCACTATCTACTATATCCGAAGTATTTAATTTAGAGTGCTCCGCCAGACCTATATCTACTGGGGAGCTCTTACAAAACCCATACTGTTCACCCAAGCGGTGAACGAATTCATGTCCATTCCTGCTGGTAATCCTGGTACCGTGTCTACGTTATCTACGTTAGTTTCTTCGCTAACGTTGTCCGTTCTCTCACTATTATAGTTCGTAAGTTCTACGCTACGAACCGCGGCTTTGCCCTTCTTCGGGCAATTCCTACTAATGTGGCCTCTTTCGCCACAGTTGAAGCAAAGGCCGTTCGCCCTCGCTCGATCTAAGTCCATGGGGCGTCCGGTGCCTCCAAAGGTCATTCCGGTTCCGTCCCGTCTTGCTATTACTGGGGAAGAAGGTCCTACCGCTCGAGGTCCTTCCCATTTCTTCGGCTCTTGCCTACCGTAGGCCTGTTGCGTGGATCCCTGTCCACGGCTTTGTCCCTGTGAGCTGTAATTCCAGCTCGAGTTGTTATATCCGCGCTTCTGCTCGTCGTAGCGGCGGCGGATTAAATCATTACCTGTGACGAGTTTCTTTAACTCATCATAGCTTTTGAACTCCTCGGTCCTCGTTCGGACTAGGTCGCTCATGATGTTCGGGTTGACCGCTCTTTCTGCCAACTGGAGTACGTACTCGCTCTTCTTGTCATACCCCGCCTCTTTCAACAGGAGTTCGAACTCCTTGAAAAAGTCGTCGGCTTTCATCCGACCTTGCTGAATGCGATTCAGCTTGTCCATTGCTTCTTTCTTTTGAGAGACATTAGAGAAGCTACCCTTCAGTTCTACTAGGAACTCAGTGAAATCCACGTTCCATTCACCGCTGGCTGCATCTTGGTGTTCGCTGGTGTACACCTCTGCCCAATCATCAGCTCTACCTCCTCGAATGTAGGAGATGGCTACACTAATAGCTTCGTCATCATCGCTGACCTGCCGTGTCCTTCGCAGGTCATGAACGTAGGCGAGGAGTGTACGGAGCCAACCTCTGAATTTGGACGTGTCTCCTGTGAATACGTCAGGTTCTTTGACGATTGTTTTTCGGGAATAACTGAATGAAGGAGTATCGGGAGTATCGGAATTATCGGCGGAATTATTGGCGTGCATGGAGGTGTTATTTGGGTCAGACATTTCTGAGCCAAGTTCGGTAGTAAAAGATGGGGTGGGAGTGGGAGATCCTAAATGGATGGTTGAGTCGGAGTTTGAGTCCGACGGTGAAGGTGAAATGGATCGAGAAGCGCGCGATCCAGGAAGTGTGAAGTCCTGAGGTCTTGACGCGAAAGCCAGGATAGGAGGGAGGGGTGCTTAGGGGTAGAGAGTTTGCGTTGATTTATGTACTCGTCCAGAAGACTGTCTACACTCGCTCCTCGCGCAGTGTTGTCTCTCGGATCGCTAGTGCAGACGTTTATATTTCCAACGCCCCACTATCGAATCTTCCAAAGAAGAAACTCGATTATTTGTTACTAGTCCTGATTTACACTTCTTGGTAGAAGTCAGGCGCACTAGTGAGAGTATTTTCCTCTCAGCACGGGTTGAGCCGTACCACAAAGTCTCGATGTGGGTATGTATTCTATAATCGCTGTCTATACGCTGGCCCTGAGTACAGGCAAACTATAGGGATGAGGTAGTGGATAATGAAGGAAGAAGAGGTAGGTGCGATTGTGAGTAAAAAGATGTAGAGAAGAAGTTTATAACGCAGCGGGTTCCAGTGTCCAACCAAAGTGTTGAAGACTAGGGAGTGTGACGAGTGGGTCGATAGAATCTCTGATCTTCTGTCAGCGACTCAGTAGCTCAATGCTAGGCCAGGCGTCACACAGAGAGAATAGATCAAAAGACGATGGATAATGTAGGAGGAATGTGTCCTCAGATACTTGTCTAACTACAGAGGAGAATAGACGAGATCAGAGATAGAGGCTATTCTACAAAATACTCTGTCTTATATACATATCTGGAGATGAACCCATGGGAACTATCTCGCACCGTAACTGTGAGGCTATACAATAGGAGTCACTCGTATCCATAAGTAAAGCTGTCTGTATACAACGATGAAACAATGAGGTAATATAAAAGAATGTATGTAGACGGCCTAGATCTGTCAATGCCTTGACAGACACGAGAGAGTCGCGTCGACAATTAATGATAGCATGGGAACAGCAAGGCTGTCGCATGTTTATAAATAAAAGAAAAGGAAAAGATAAAAGAATAATACAAACGCTTGTGTAAGCGCTTACGGCGCTTAACATACCTAAAAGGGAATGAGCGTCTAAAGTACTAAAAGAGAATAAAAGAAATGAAGAAGAGAGTTCGTAACATTCTCCTCTGTAGCTAGACAAGTATCTGAGGGCATACTCCTCCCGCATTATCCATTATCTTTTGATCTATTCTCTCTGTGTAACGCCTGGCTTAGTATAAAAGCTATCGAGTCGCTGACAATAAGTGAGCCTGCTCAATAAGGAAATTCTGACAGTACTGGGGCTCATTTTCACTTTGGCGCTCACTTACCTGAAAGCCCCGGCCTGGGCCAAAGCCAGGCCGGGCCAAGCCGGGGCCGTCCCACTAGGGCCCGGCTTGGTTTTCTCCAGGCCAAAGCCAAGGGCTTCCAGGCCAAAGCCGGGGCTTCCAAGCCAAAGCCGGGCCGGCACATCACTAATCAATATCGTATAGGACCCCTTGTACTTCTCTTAAATCTTCGTCGAATCAACTCATATTGTCTGGGCAGACTTTCTATTGCTTCTAAGTGTTCCTCCAGCCTCGTTGGTCAACCCGGTTCCTAATGATTCCCAGTACCATTATGCAATGATCTCTGGAAGCTTAGACACTTCGTGCTATCATTCTCAGACCACTCTTGTCTCGTTCTCGCTCAGTATTCGTGCCCTCGTCCTTCGAAAGTCACGGTGTTTGATAATAACAAACGACCACTGCACCCAGCCAGGCCAGCCTGTCACTGTCTAGCACGTTCCTCCATATGGGTCCAAAGAGGTCCCAGGCGGTAACTATGGATCTATGCCAATCTAGATACTAGTATGGACCATTCACACGAGACATCCCGCTATAATACAGCCCGATTCAGAGCTTTGGGTATTAAACCGCTGGGGTTTACGCAAGCAAACGTGAACAAGATATAAGTACCTATGTAACCTGATATTTTCAGATAGATTTTTGTTTCGTCGAAGAGGCATGCAGGCTTGGATGGTGATTGCTAGAATTTTGCTCTCCACTGAGTGTATTTATTGTACTGATTTCGACATACACAATTTTACTGAAGTAGTTACTAAGGTCTAATATTGTTATCCAGGGTACATACTAGTTTGTCACTAGCGCAGAGCCATTAGGAAGGGTAAGTCAAAGTAATCACCTTGCTGTAGGCTCTAACTTTAGTCCTTGCTTGTGGTAAGTCGCTAGCTAGGGCTATATGGGTGGCGGGATCAGCAGGGCGGGACAGAAAACTTAGGAGTCAGGACAGAAACAGTACTGCATGGAAGGACTTTAGTAAAGAATGTTCGTGCTGCTCTTGCTGGCACTAAGTTCCCCTCATAGTGAGAAGCAAGATCGAGTTGAATGTGAGAGATTCAGCACACCGTAAATTAGAGGTGGAGGCTCTCCCTTTAGCTCTACTTTCTTGATTGCCAAGAAATTGGTCTTTAATGTTCTTACCGGCGCTTCTTCGTTACTATATGATTTAGCGCTCAGTGACGGCATTTGTCATTCTTTTGTGTCTTTCTCTCATTCAGAGCCCAGCGCACACTGCGCAGCTTTTCTCCAAAATGCCAACATGCCCTTCAGATAACCAGCAGACTGTAGATCAAACTGACTTTTGGACTGATGGTGGAATTGATTGGGATGCCCATCGTATAGGATGGGCTATTGCTGGTGCCTGCGCTGCTGCTGCATGTTCCTTTCATTTCTGTTTCAGTATCTTAAACTAATGGACTCTCTCTATAGACTGTTATAATTTCTAGCATCTCAGTCCTTCAACATTGTCGGTAAGCAACGCTACACTTGGGAGAACAATCTTTTGAATAATAAACAACAGGAGTTACACCAATCCGGCTGAACAACGCCAAATGTTAGTTCAAATTGTATTCCTCTCCGGATGCCTAAACTCTACAATTATTCAGTCTCCGAATTCTCTATATGCCTCCAATTTACGGAGTCATATCATTCTTATCCTACCGGTTTTTTCGAAGCTACACATATTATGAACTCGTCGAAGTCGGTGCGTCAAATAGTCTCGGCTGTTGATATCTCACTAACATGCTTGACGTAGTCTACGAGGTCAGTGATACAACGTCCCGTACATACATACGATACGAATCTCACAAACCGCCAAGGCTTTCACTTTGAGTGCCTTCTTGTACGTTCGTTGGAATTGTACATCCTCTTGTGCCCGATCTTACTCCTCATCTCAGAATGCTCCTTATCGAATTTGTCGCCTCTTCTGGCTCTGGTCACAAGGCTGAAAGCTCTATTGCTAGAAAAGACAAGCGAAAGTTGCCCTTTCCTGTTAGTTCATACACGATGCGATCGGCAAACCCACGCTTATATTTACTCGGTAGTTTTGCCATTGGCGTTATCGACCGACCAAAGTACGTCTTCTTTGCCGCGGCAATACCTCTCTTCTAAACCTCTCCGCAGCCATATTTCATGTATACGCTCAAGGTACATGAAGTGTGCATATTTACTGCATGCATGATGTTCATCGTTTTTTTAGTGGGCCGTCTTGCAATATGTCATATTCCGACCTGGTGCGTTGACCCCTCACGACTGTCGGTCAATCCTTCATGCTTTCTTTAGCTATCTCCATTGCCGCCATTATATGCCAAGCGTACAACGTCCTGTGCGAATCTGAAGGCTTTGATGCGCAGTATGCCAATGTCTACCTTGAAGCTGTTGATTTCGTCAGCATCAGGTATGTCGTCGTCACTGGAAAATTGTGGATGTTTCCTGATGGATTCTTCTATGTCGCAGTGTTGCCCTCTATGGCCTGTTCTTATTCTATGGCCTCACCAAGGAAGAGCTCGTTGGACGACGACCTCTGGCAAAATTTTTGGCTATCAAACTGATTGTTATGTTTACCTGGTATCAATCTTTTGTGGTGAGTAGCATTCGTATCATTCATCAGACATCATGATACTGAAGATGGCTTGTGGTAAGTTTGATGCTCTGGAAGGCCGTGTCATTCATGGTATGCGCCCAGTGTGAAGTAAACGATCTATTCTTCCACTCATGTTATTATTAGCAACCCAATACTGGACAGAAACGAACATCGCGGACGGGTTGAATGCTTTGGCGATCTGTATTGAGGCAAGGTTTACGCATTATCTTATTTATGATCAATGTTGTAAAGCTGCACACAGATGATATTCTTTGCCTGCTTTATGTGGTGGGCCTACACCCCAGCCGCATATCGCATTGAAGGAGCAAAACCAACCAGCATTTGGCGACCGTTGTGGGATTCGTGTGTCATCTTTCATTACTTGTCATCTTACCTTTGCTGATACAGGATCTTCAGGATAAATTTCAGTCAGTTCAATTCCTACATCGGCGAACGGGTAATCTGACTCCTTTACTTCCAGGTGACTTCGTCCTCGAGATATGGTCTTCCTTCAGGTTCTTCATTTCCTACATCCGTGGAATTCCCGAGACTCGCAGTCGTTATGCTCATCAAGTCATTGGTTTCGATGAAGCGTTCGGTCTCGAGAAGTCTGGTCGTGCGGCGTATGTCGAGCATAACAGTAGCGAATCAGTCATAAGGGGACAAAATGGTCGTACCAGTGAGTACGATTCAAGTCGCGCCCCCCGGATGAGCTACGATGAGGACATTAGATTAGCTCCCTATAGATATGGTGATGCAAGAGATGATCATGATGCATCCACTCCTGTGGATCGCTACGTTTCCGATGGTTCTCATCCGAGATTTTGAGCGTAGTAGTGGGAGGATCTGGATGGGATGGAGTGTATGAAGAAACACATCGCCTTACATGGACTTCGTTATGATTCACATTCACTGTTCTAACTCAGTATTTCTCCTTAGTACATTCCTAGTATTCCAATCGTTTGTATCCATTATTATTCACTAATCTTTGTCTCTTCCAAACAATATGTAGCAATGATCTGTTGGCTATTATCTGTGCCAACTTCGTTCCACCCAGTTCAGTCGCTCAGTAGAACTGCGTGGTAACCGTAGTCTTTTAAATTCCCATGATTGATTTTTACGCTTCCAGTTAATGTCACAGGGAGACAGCTTACATAAATTACATACAACATTGACCATGACGACAAGGCATATCCATGAACAACAAACCACACATCCCAACCTTACTGAATTTCACTCTCACAATTCCGCCCGCGTGCCAATCGCTTACTTATCTGCTCACCGCTTCAGCTCTCCCCTCTCCACATACGCTCCGACCATCATCTCATAAACCAGGACAGCCTGCTCGGGTCTTTGCACCATTCCTGCTCTCTGTTCCCTCAACGAGTCAATCTCCTGTGATACAAGATCGGTAGAGAGCGTGGTCGGTAGCGGGCCAAGTGGAGTGGTGAGCGATGTCGCCGATGGCTCTGAAGGCGTCGCAGGTCCGGATGGTATTGAAGGTGATTGGGTGAGTTGTTGAGGAGCAGCAGAGTGAGATTCGGATGTCGTGGAGTAGCCGGGCGGAGGTAAGAAACCTGCATGCCTCAAGAGACTGTTCATCGCAATGAACGAGCCCGTTCGACCGATGCCGGCAGAGCATCCGACTATAATCGGCGGGTCGGGATCGAGGTCCCGTTCTTCACTTGTGCTACTTTTCTCGTTGGAAGCGCTATTCAAGTTGTCCTTTGTGTCCTTAGAGGAACCCGCACTGATCTGACCCGAGCTAGAGCCTGAAGGCATCTGACGATTGACCCGATCCACAAGCCTAACAAAGTCAAACAATGCTGCACGGTCAGAGGGAGAAGGCACAGAGTGGTCTGGCCAGGCATTGAAGAGGAGGTGCGTAAATCGGATAGCAGCCGGTGTCGTATTTTTAGACGTGGCTTTGACATTGGAGGATGAGTCGTATGAATCGCCATAATTGTCAGAGTCAGAGTCAGTATTTGGTGTCGCTGAGGGAGGGGCAGAAGGGGCAGAAGAAGGTGGAAGCTGAAGAGGAAGATCGTCACTGTCTTTGTCGCTGTCTTCATCAATCATACCATGGTCAACGAAAGGCCTGACTTCTACAAGACTCTTTACGCAACATGCTTCGCCAATTCTCTGCTGAGCGACAAGAGTCACTTTGAGCTTTGACCTCTGTAGATGTGAGGTTGAAGTAGAAGATGAAGATGAGGGATAATCGGTGAAATCTGGAACGACAATCATAGTCTGGCCGACAACGTCAGGGAAGTAAGGATGTGCTTTTCGTCGTCCGCTTTCGATATTTTGAGTGAGTTGGACGACGGTTCGGGGGCGAGAGTGATGTGGTGCGTGACTGAGTGGTTTCCGAGGATACATATCCTCTAGCAGCAGACTCAAAAACGTATATGCGGTATTCCTCAATGGCGCCTGAGATGCAATCCACCATTTCCTTCCGTATTTTTCCTGCACCCAGTTGGCATTTAAATACAGTCCGTCCAATTCTTCGTCCTCAGAAGAGAGTGCGCCGGAGTCTCGGAAATGAGGGACCTTGACTTGAACACGCGTTCGGTCATACGGCAACACATCCATGTAACGATTCCGCCGCATGTTATCTGGTGATATACCAGAAACGATGGAGTAGAACTTTGTCGACTCCGAAGATTCGGTGTTGGGATCGGAGTTGTGCAGATGACTAGAGATAGCTTCAGTCGCGGCAGCAGCTTTGGCCTTGATCCCTTTGCCTTCTCCTACAGTGCGATTCGCATTAACAGTAAGATGTTGGTCGGCATTTTTCGACATAAGAGACTGGACGGACTCGGCCCTGAAGCTCGAACGAGCATCCTCGCGCTCATCAAGAGCAGTGAGCGCTGACTGAATATGTGGTGTTGTATAGGCATTTTGAAGCCAGCGCGGAAGGAGATCTTCAAGGTCGTAGCCATTAAAGCTAGATTGGGCTTTAGACGGCATAGAGATTCTGGTGTGATGCTGGGTGGCAGATGAACTAAACTGTTTGAGGAATCGCGATAGGCGCATACACTTTACGCGCGAACGCGAATGCCACCTAATACGAGCTTGGCTGAACAAATTTAGAGATGAAGAATTACTGCAGCGACAAGAAGACAAAAGGAGATCGCATCTTATATAAGTACTAGATCCTTATCTTACATATCAATTTCAATATACATAAGTAACACTAATCATTACAGGTCGTACAATCTATCTAGGCTTCAAGGTTGTCTCACTGGCAAACTGAGGCTGTATCGGTATCAGCTTTCTTGAGTGTTGCTTTCGCTACCCTTTTCATCGACTTTTGTTTTCTCGGCTTCTCAGCCATTGTCAGAATAGCCTCCAATGTTCCGACTAACGAGCCATCTTCTTCGATGTAAGGGCTTCCGCTGTAACGTTGAAGATGGAGATCAGTACATATTTGAAAGAGAAGGAAGAACAACTCACCTCGAACTCAGTATTCCACTATTCAGGGATGCGAAGATCTTCAGACAGCCGTTGCCTAGATCTTCCTTCCTTTCTCCCTTTATATAACGATATGACACTTTAGAAACCAAATGTTTGCCCTGCCCAGTCGATAACTCAAGTTCAAAGACATCCTTTCTCCCTGGCAAGTGAGTGGACGAGGAGAATGTCAATAATGCCTGTACCGGGGTCAACTCGCTGTCGTCGGTCAAAGACAGACTGATTTGCCAGTCGTAGTACATTGCAGGGGAGTCAACATTACTGCGATCTCGGGGCCACAAACGTGACAGTGCAAGAGACTTCCTTGGAACGACAGCCTGTGGGACAGACTTGTGGAAAGCCAAGCACCACATACGACCTTTTGAATATGATATATAACCAATTGCAGAAATTTCGAACAGCGTTGGCGGAACGCACCTTGAGCAATGAACTCCAGCTTCACTTGGTTCGAGCCTCTCATTCTCGTCTGGAACATAGGAATTGTGAAATCTGCAGTGAACATTGGTTGATTCCCGCCACCGCTCGAGATTCGTTCTGGATTCGTTATCCTTGGTTGCACCACCACCTCGTCCCGTGCATTCGTTCTTGACAAGTAAACATGATCGACGGATACGAATATTTTAGCCTTAATGTATTCGAAAAGAGGCTGGTCGTCTTTCACTATGCAAACGTGTCGAATGTCGGCAACGTTCAAGTCGGCTTCGTTGGAAGAAGCGTATTCGAGAAAGAGAAGGAGAATGTCCAATGACACTCTGTCGGTAACGCTCGTGCGCATGATTACTTGAAAAAGTGGGGAATCGTACGGTGGGTGGGACGATTTATATTGTATGATATATGACAAATCTTTGTTGTACTTCTTAGCTGCAGACGCGCACTCTTTCAGAATGATGGAAGCCTGTCCGGGAGATGATACATTTCTAACCAAGTCTTTGATAACGTCTGTGATGATAGTCGAAGAATGAAGAGCGCCTCGAGACTCTATCAGTTGGATCAAGGAGTTGCTGGCAGTAGATCTCCTCGATGCTGGACTCGCCATTATGGGGGAGGAAGAAAGTGTCAATCGGAAGCTGCTGCTCTTATAAGCTTTCAACGTATGTGTTACGATAAGGTAATGAGGACCTACTAGAAGTTCTAAATTTAATCACCCATGGCACCTGATACATGTTATGAGCCGATTCAGAAGGAGGCAAGGAACTGGAGGGCGAATAGCGTGTGTTGATTCGACGCAAACTGTTATGAGCCGATTCAGAAGGAGGCAAGGAACTGGAGGGCGAATAGCGTGTGTTGATTCGACGACGGAACAGTAAATGACAAGGAGTATATATACAAGTACAAAGAGGGGTCAGGAGGAGAGTGTGAGTCCAACAATATGTAATAAGCCTAGATATTATGAGTACATCGAGCGGAATGAGATCATGCTAAGTAAGACTATGGAGCACAAGGAGGAAGATCTGACACTTGAGTGAACACTGTCTTGAGTGAGGGTAACGTATCGTTACATTATCCCCCTTTCTATGCGAGAACCTACCCTCGATTCGTGATGGTAGGGTCGAGGCGAATTGGCGGTTTAGAAATTCGTCCGGTACGAGTCGTGGTTTGTGGCGGGGGGATGTAATTGGAGCGTAGATTTGGTTGTCGAGAGTCGGGAGATGATGAACGACGCGAGAAAGTTGGGGGGGATGGAATTGAAATTGTAGCCGCGGGAGTATCTTCGAATGACCTGTCGTCGACAGATGGGATAGATCTAGATTTGGACAATAAAATGGAATTCGGGCGAGGAGCACGAGGATGTCGGCGATGAAAACGATCCAGCAGTTCGTTGAATTGTGAAGGGATGTCTGTGAGAGAGATCCATGAATCTTCTGAGGATGGTTGGTCTTTCCAGTGGACGAGGTAATCAAAGCGTTGGCCGATTTTTCGGCAGTCTAGAATTGATTGGATGGAGAGTGATGAATCGTTGAGCTCGAAAGGAAGAGGGTCAACGTGGGGATGAAATTCTGAAGGATCTGTGTAGGGTTCCAGTAGCGACGAGTGGAAAACGGGGTAAAGGCGGTGGAGGTAGGAGGGTAAATCGAGAACGTACGAATCTGAGTTTTTGACTCGTTGGATCACTTTGTAGGGACCGAGACGGCGGTGATCGAGTTTGTCAGAAGGGCGCGTAGTTTTGACATTTCGTCGTAAGAGCCAAACGAGTTGGTCTTGTTCTAGTTTGGGAGCAGGAAGTCTTCGACGGTTGTAATGGAGGGTTTGACGTTCTTGCGAGAACTTTAATTCGGCTTTGAGTTCATTGTGAATTGTCTGGAGTCTAGATGCGAGATCTTCGGCAGCTGGGGTAGAGGATGAGTTGTTGATCGTTGGTTCGAATGAGGGGTGGAAGCCGATGTTTGCGAAGAATGGAGTTAATTTTGTCGAAGTATTTTCGAGGCTGTTGAAAGTGAATTCGGCCATGGGCAGGTAGTCAACCCAATCGTCTTGGTTGTATGAGCAGAATGCACGGAGGTAAGTTTCGAGAGTTTGGTTGGTACGCTCTGTGAGTCCGTCGCTTTGGGGATGATATGCGGTGGAGGTGCGGGATTGAATGTCGAGCGATGTCATGAGCGATTTCCAGAAATTGGAGACGAAGGTGGGTCCGCGGTCGGATATTATGCTTTTGGGAAGGCCATGGAGGCGAAAGATTCTGTCGAGGAAGAGCCAGGCGAGGTCGGCAGAATTCATAGACTCAATACATGGAGTAAAGTGAGCGGCCCTCGTGAGGCGATCACAAACCACAAGATAGAGTCATATCCGTGAGAGCTGGGGAGCTTGACAATGAAATCCATCGAAATGGATTGCCAGGGGCGTCAGGAATGTCAAGGGGTTGTAGTAAACCATAAGGTTTATGGCGAGGAGCTTTGATTCGAGCACAAGTGTCGCAGGCGTCCACATAGTTTCGTACGTATCTGTTGATACCTGGCCAGGAGTAGTCGATTTGGAGGAATGAGAGAGTTCGTGAACGGCCGGGGTGACCACCAATTACTTTGCCGTGTCTTGAGTGAGTAATCTCACGTCGAAGAGGCTCGGGTACGTAAATTTTGCCACGATGGAACACGAGGCCTTCTCGAAGTTCGAAATCTTTGTTGCCACGTAGTTTTGCTTCTCTCCATTCTACATCGTCAGCATAAGCGTCCTTGAAACGTTGGGCAAGGTCAGTGTTGTCGACGGAGAGGGTGGTGAGAGCTGAGAGCGAGGTTGAGGGAGGCAATGTGAGTTGTGAGGCTTGGGCGTCGAGAAGTTGGGTGTGGTAGTCAGTGAGTATGGTTTGTTTTTGCGCTTCTATCTGCTCATCCCCTTCTTTGGGGACAAAGTCAGGTCTACGGGATGCGGCGTCAGCTACGTTGGAAGAGCCAGGAGCCCATTCCAATTTGAAATCATATTCAGATAGAAACATAGCCCATCGCGCCTGTCGTCGATTCAGGAGCTGTGATTTCATGAAATAAACAAGATTTTTGTGGTCAGCAATGACCGAGATGGGAAACTTGGAACCAATGAGCCAGTGTCGATTGTCGCGGAAGGTTTCAATTATCGCAAGAAGTTCTTTATCGTGGATTTCGTAGTTCATTTCGGCAGGTGCGAGTTTCCTGGAAAAGAAGGCAACGGGATGTAACAGACCTTGTTCGTCAGGTTGTTGGACGGTACCCGAAATGGCAAAGTCGGAACCATCTGTCGCAGTAGTGATAGGTAAGTTGGGATCAAAATGTCGAAGAACGGGAGCTGAGAGGAACTTGGATTTTAGAAATTCAAAGGCGTGTTTGCACTCTTTGGACCAGATGAACTGAACGTTCTTGCGAGAGAGTCGAGTGAGTGGGGTAACGATGTGAGAGTATCTGTGGATGAAGCGTCGGTAGAAATTGGAGAACCCAAGGAATCCTTGTAAGTCCTTGAGTTTTTCGGGATGAGGCCATTTGGTGATTGTTTCGAGCTTGTTAGGATTCATTTTAATACCTTCGGGGCTGATGATATATCCAAGATATTCGACTTCGGTTTTGTCGAATTCACATTTCTTGGAGTTGGCACAAAGGTTAGCAGCGCGGAGTCTATCGAGAACAAGTTTAACGTGAGTGTCGTGTTCAGATTGATTTTTAGAGAAGATAAGAATATCGTCTAGGTAGACGACACAAACAACATCCAGCAAATCTCGGAGGACATCTTGAATGAAGGCTTGCCAAGCAGCGGGGGCGTTTGTGAGACCATAGGGAACGATGAGATGTTCGAAGAGCCCAAGATGAGTCCTAAAGGCAGTTTTCCATTCATCTCCCTCTCTGATTCTAAGGTGGCTATAGGCGCTTTTGAGGTCAATCACCGAGAATATTTTGCAGCCTTGAACACGATCTAAGAGGTCATCAACAAGCGGGAGAGGGAATCGATTTTTCTTCGTGATTGCATTCAAACCTCGAAAATCGACGCATAAGCGGATTTCGCCCGTTTTCTTGCGAGTGAAGAGGACCGGGGCACCAGCGGAGGAAGTCGAACGGCGAATGTGTCCTCGTTTAAGATTGGAATGAACGTACTCAGCTACGGCTTCTCGTTCGGTCTCGGTAAGGCGATACATTCGACTGAAGGGAGGAGTTTTGCCTTCCTCGAGTTCGATGTCAATATCGAATGGTCGGTGTTGAGGAAGTTTCTCGAATTCGGATGGATTGAAGACGGTTTCAGCCCAATCCATGTATTTCTTAGGAATGAAGGACTTGTAGTCAAACTCTGAGGGTTTAGGAGGAGGTTCTGGAGGAGGAGTTTCAGTGGAAAAGGAGTTGATGAACTCGGTTGTGGAGTTATCAAAGAAGTGGAGAAGAGATGTGGGATTGTCGGTATTTCGAACGATCTTGGAGAATTTCTTGACGCTAACAAGTTTGATATTTGGTTGTTTCGTAGGTTCGTTGGTTTTGACAAAAGTTGAGCGAGGGTCGGATGGAGAGTAAGGATGAAGAATTGGATTGTTGACGGAACGTCCGAGGCCATTCCAATGGGTGAGAGCTGAAAGGAATGATACGCGAGGACGGTTATCGGAAGAATCCTGAGGACTAGGGGTAGATCTAGGTGCAGTGTGGGGAATTGGAAATTTCGAGGCAAACCAAGATTTACGATCGGCGGATAAACCTACTGATACTGAGTTAAACAGGGAGCTGGATGTACGGTCAAGACTGAGGCCTTTCTCGTAACCAAGGTCGACGGCTGCAGGATCAAGACTAGGGCCTTTAGCGTGCACCGTGAAGGAAGGAACATCACAGCAATTGAAGGTGAGTGTAGACTCTGACCAATCAATGCTTGGATTGTGATGTTGAAGCCAATCTAGGCCAAGAATAATGGGATATTTAACAGATACTACGGCAAGCGAAATATGCTCGGAGTGATTATCTATGGAAAGCTGGGTGATTACATCCTGGGTGATCAGTCCGGATGCGATGGGGCGATCGTCGACGGCAGTAACAGGAGTGGGGAAATCTCGCGGTTTGCGAGGGAGGTCATAACGAGCACAGAATTTTTCGGAAATGCATGAAGTGCTAGCACCGCAGTCAACGAGAGCGAAGGTGCGAATCTTGCGACGTGAAGGTAAGCCTAGTGCAATAGATATTATAAATTGAGAGTCTGAACTGATAGCTTGAATGAAAATAGGGGAAAGTTTTGGGAAGGAAAGGGAGAAAGTACCATCCGATCTACGGTGGTATGAAGGGTCCGGCTTGTGGTCAAGTTCGAGGCGTGTCCCTTCGTCTACCGGTTGCCCTGGGACATAGGAGCAGCCGGTTAGACTTTTCCCGAAGCAGGAGCGTTCTTGGGAGAGTTTCCCTTGTTCGCTGAGTTACCTGCCGAGGGTCCTTTCTTGTTCGGACAACTCTGAGCGTTGTGGTTGGGGCCTCCGCAATAGAGGCAGAGGTTGTTGGCACGTCGACGGTCCTTCTCCTCTTGGGTCAGCGGTCCTCGAGGTTTCGATTGGTTGAGTCGAGGGGTTTGAGTTTGGAGGGCGTCAACTTGCATAGGTTCGCCAGGGGGTAAGGAAGATGAAGCGGGGGTTTGGAAAGGATAGGTTTGGGTTGTGTAGGTGGCGGGGCTTTTCTTGTTGGATGATCGATCTCGTTCGCGTTCTCGTTTACGCTCAACATCTCGGTGGTGGAAATTGTTGTCAATTTCTTCAACCCAATCGGCATACTGTTTCAATGAGTTGCGAGGTGCGTCAGTTCGTCCAGCAAGAATATCCTTGAGGTCTGACTTGAGATTTCGATAGAAATAGTGGATTTTGGTGTCTTCTGTGACATTCAAGTGCACAATCCAGTCAAGAAAGCGGGCGCGATAGGTGGAGACGGAACCAGTTTGACGAAGGTCTTCAAGCTTGTTTAGGGCTTTACTCGTCAAATGAGAGTCCCCAAAATGTTTCTTGAATGCCTCTAAAAACTGATCAAAGTTGTTGATTAATTTTTCTGAATGTAATAAGTCACGATCGTTTATTCGAACGGATTTATACCACTCTCGGGGAGTTCCATCACCAAGGTAGGAGGCCATATATAGGCATTTGTCTTGGTCCGAGGTGTAGTTATGGCGAAGTAAGGTGAGTGCGTCAGATATTTCCTGCATAAAGCCCTCTACCTTCGATCCTTTACCATCAAACGTACTAGGTTCCTTGAACTTGGGGCTTTTCGGCGCGGAACCAGATGGTGTGGGAATCGTTGGTGGAGAAGTCGGTTGACGAGGAATAGGAGCAGGGGCAGGAGGATTAGTGACCACGGAGGTGAGTTGGTTCAGGCGTTCCGTGATGTTGTCAAGAACTGTCTGGAAATTGGCGAAGCCAGTCTGGACCATGCCAAACGTTACGGGGTCGCCTGAGGCGGGCTGAGAGGCCACGGCTGGGGTTTCCTGAAGAAGATTTTCAGGGTCGGGGACAGTGTCGTAAGGGTTGGCTGGAAACGACATTATGCTAGGGTCTAGGGGAGTAGATAGTCAACCGAAATTTTTGTTAAAGGTCGAATCAAACTGTTATGAGCCGATTCAGAAGGAGGCAAGGAACTGGAGGGCGAATAGCGTGTGTTGATTCGACGCAAACTGTTATGAGCCGATTCAGAAGGAGGCAAGGAACTGGAGGGCGAATAGCGTGTGTTGATTCGACGACGGAACAGTAAATGACAAGGAGTATATATACAAGTACAAAGAGGGGTCAGGAGGAGAGTGTGAGTCCAACAATATGTAATAAGCCTAGATATTATGAGTACATCGAGCGGAATGAGATCATGCTAAGTAAGACTATGGAGCACAAGGAGGAAGATCTGACACTTGAGTGAACACTGTCTTGAGTGAGGGTAACGTATCGTTACATTACACCAAATTCATTTAATCCAGAAGGAAGGAGGTAGAGAGCCTCAAGAATCTGTCCAAAGCGCAAAGCCTCCTTCCCTTCCCTTGAAACAAACTACAGGTGAAGTCCAAGTCGGACGTCCTCGATGCGAGCGTGAAGAAATCAGAATATTTTGTCAAAAGCATGACTCTAATGCTCAAAGCGATGAGAAATGATGACACTTTGGAGACAGACTACCGATGTCCGAAAAGTTAGTGAGCTTGTGTATGGCGATTCACAATGGTTCAAAATGAAGCTTTAGTAGAATCATCCTGTTCATACGCACGCTCTCTGTTCGCCGTAGAATCTAGAATCCGGATAGAGTACTTACGTCAATAATTATAACAAGGATGTGTCACAGTGTGACACACTATCATTCACTGTCATACCCCTACTACAATGGTGTCCATCGTATGACAAAAACCTTGTTTACGAATCAGCAGAGATATCCCAGTGATCATGGTTTAACCACATTGAACAGCACTGAGATAATTTGCTTTTCTCGGAGGATGCCCGAAAGATGATAGCGACAGCGTGACCGTTTCGGAGCACAGATAGACATCCTAGTGCACTTACACTTCACAGACCCAGCGCACTATGAGCAGAATCTGACCATTATTCGGAACTGAGAGATGTTCACTTTAAAAGGACCGTACAATGCACCAAGGCAAACATAAAGTGGGTATCTATATCTAACATTCACATAATCATTGATGAACGATGACCAGCTTTTCAATGAACGATGCAAGACGTCTGTCTCGGAGTTTCAGTTCAGGGACTCGGGCCAAAATGTTCAATGTGCTTTCAATGCGCTCCAACGACTGGCAAAAAGAATGCACTTCGCTTTCACATTATATGAGCAGATGACTCAAGCATTTAGCAGGAGAAATACAGTCTTTTAGCTTTCAAGATCCTTCAAGCCAGCTTTCAATTCTAGGTATAAAAGTTTCCTCTAATCAGGCTGGCTGCTCGCACCAGACCTCCGCAGTTTTCCTCACTCAGCATCTTTTTTTCTGCGATTAGAAGCTGACATCGATCACTTACAAGGTCATGTTTATCCCATACACCGAGCGGGACACACAGCTCAACCCCACAGGCACAAACTGGCTGCAGGATAGAATTGTAGCCTTCCAAAGACAGCGATCCCCACTCTCCTACGCCGTCCGCCAAGCAGTTGTCAAATTCAATGACCAAATGACCGATGCCGACAAGAAGACGGTCGTGAAGCACTTCATACCTTGGATCAGGTGCGTCCGATCTCCCAAATTGGTTTGATTCCACACACGGTGCTAAGGATGATAATAGAATCTTTAGACAACTTGCTGCTAACATTGTTACTCATGGCGATCAGAATGGAAGAGGCATGACTCGCGCTCAGTCCATATTCGAGGTCGGAAATTCTGGTCGATTTGTACAAATGGCATGTTGAGTTAACTATGTTTGTTTCTCTAGGCCTGGACGTCGGGCATGAAATCGGTGATGCGCTACCGGTGATGTACGAAGAATACATTCCAGGGGAAGATGAATGGTTCCTGCCTTACGCTGGAGGAAATGTCTGGATGTCTCCAGGCTTCTCAAGCTTTTCCATTTCCGTCGAGCACCACAGGAACGCCGACGTCAAAACTCGGGCTCGGAACTTCAGAAGTAGCATTCAGGTTAGCTGCAGTGCTAGTGATTCTAGCAAAATCAGGCTCTTGGAAGGCACAACCACGCTCGGAGTCTCAACGCACCGAACAAAACAAAGTTATTCTATCTCAGGCTCAAAGGCGGGCTTGTAAATGCGTTATTGATCTTACCTATTTCAGCAGGTGCCGATTTCGTATAAAGGCTCAATCCTCGCAATGTACAAGTCAAAGGAAGGAGTTCCAACAAGTATTCTGGGTATGCACACTCATTCGCTATGGCCATTCTTCTACGAGGCTGATGTATCTCCCCACTCTAGTTAACTCACAATGTTCGTTCCATACTGCGAGCAGGCCAAGCTAATGTTTCCCACAAGTACGCAGTGGCTCTCAGACACGATAACGAAGGTCAATAGTCAGCGCGGGGGAATCTCATATGCTATCCGTAAGGAAGTATGGATGGAAAACGATCAGATGAAAGAGACCGACAAGCAGACAATGGTCAAGCATTGTGTTCCTTGGATCAGGTAAGAGTTCATGTCTCTGGTTTATTTGTAACATTTATTCAAGCTCTGATCAGGATCTCTCGACAACTTGTGTACAACCTCCGCACTGAAGGAGACCAAGGCCAAGGGAATGACGCGTGCTGATTCTATTGGTTAAGTATCTCAACTGGCTCATGGACAAGCTTGGCATGGATGAGAATTTGCAAATCAAACTGAAGCGGCCCACTTCGCCTCCAGAGTACGACCAGCTGAGCTACGACGAGTGGTTTTCTTGGGCGATGGATACGATCTGCGACTGGCCGAAGAATTTGTTCCAGGGACCGTCTGCTGGAGACGGGGGAGGGACACGTGTGGATCTTCCGGCGCAAGTAGGGACTACTCCGGCGTTGAAACAGAGAGTCCAGGAAGCTCGAGAGGAGTTGGCTATGTATATCAAAGGTACGAATTAGGCACATGGGTACTCGCGACTAAGAGTGCTCACTGCTCACTGCTTTTGATATTCAACAGGGTTAAGCGTCGAGCCGAACATTGGCAATGATCCACCTAAAACATATGAAATCTACGTTCCAGGACCTGAGGAATACTACATTCCATAAATGCCAACAAATCAGGAGAAGAATTCCTTTTGTGAATTTGTAGCATTTTGTTCCTCGTGATGAAGCTTTTCAACCAAAGAATTATCGTCCAGCTCAGGATGATTCTCTCGCAAAACTTGTTGCAAGAAAATACAAAACAAGGTTTCGGATACAAAGATCTCGTAGGATATCGCCGTCAAACTGTTGCATCCCCGGATGAACGTCGTGTATCCTGTAGTTGAAGGAATAAACTTTAAAGCATGATTGAAGAGAGCTAAAGATCTGACGTTCTGATGGAGCGCCAGCAACGCCTCATGAATTCTGAGGTATCTTAGCCTGGCTACCCGCTTGTAGTTAACGAAGACAATTTCTTTGATAAGGTATTTCAACTTCTAGTTATCAGCCGTTGTTGACCCTGAACTGTATCACAAAAAACATTCATCAATGATCTTTTTTCGTGGTCTATAGCGACTTAACCTCGTCTAGTAACAGCTTTCAAATATCAACAAGAACTGAAGAAACCTCCTTCACCCCCTCCCTCCCCCCTTTCAACGTCATTACTGAACGTTGCAGGAGGTTTGCTTTCGCTCGACGAATCGTGGTTGAGTTATTCTACACAGCAACCATGCGTGGCATCCGATCACAATCGCCTAACTTTTGCTGAGGCTGAGCCGAGGGTGAAGTTATCATCTGTATGAGGTATAAAAGGATCCTCTGTCTTGGAACCAACGCCCCACAGAGCTGGTCTCTCCTCCATACAACTCTAAGTCACAACCCAACGCAATTCAAGCAAACTTTTTTTTCGACCTCGAAGTCTTCGACAATGGTTCACCCTAGTCATTTCGCACTCACAGCAGTGATCGCTGTCGGAACCGCTTCCTTTTCCCTCTGTGCTCCTTTGGCTCCGCCTCCTCACTCTCATCCTAATACCGTGTTGCCGTCGAATGATGATCCCCTAGGGCGAGCCTTACAGCCACCTACCGGTGCTTTGAACATGATGACTCGAGAGCTTGACACTCGCAAACTTGGAGCCGTTATCATCGAAGATGAGCCAATGCCTCATTTGGTTGGGCCTTTTGACTACTCCTCACTCATTCCCAATGATCATCCTTTTTCTAGGATCCTCCCGAAGATGATGAGGAGTATCCATTTGATAAGGAGCACCCATTCGAGCAGACTCACAATAAAGTGAGTGCTATGATCATTGCTTATCTTGCGTTGTCTATGTCTAATTTTCTATCATTCGTCCCTTTCCATACAGGTTCATGATATCCAATCCATCTCCGTGTTCATTCCTAGACACAACGAAGACTCTAAGGAACTTGGACGCCGAAAGGAAGAAGAAGAAGCTACCTCTGTATTTGATCCCTACCATGACCTGATAGCTCACTGCAAAAATACCGCCAACTCAAACGAGGAAGTAGCAGCTCAATGTGACGCAATTGGGCTCAAGGAAGAGGCTCAGACGTTACGAGACAAAGCTAGTGCATCCAGACACACTGCTGAGGAACTTCAACAAAAACTGGATAAGACAAAGGCCACGTATAGTAAGAAGATTGCCAGGTAGAAGGATGAGGCAGGTTGTTGGCTTTGGGCCAATTATCTATGTTGGACGAGTAACAATTGAATTGTATATTCATGAATTCATTTAACATCATCAGACATTTGAGCATAACACTGGGTCAATGACAACACAGAACAAGAAAGTCGGACCAGCAATTTCAAACTCTCAGTTACTGCACACGGCGGCGGGTCCAATAAATTTCGCGTGACGAAGTTAAGACCAAATAAAATGCCAAACAAATTGAAAAATGTTGAGATTTCTTGTAACAAAACTAATGATATTGTGTGTACAAAAGTAATAGCTAAATAAAATATTTTATTAAACAATAGTATGCACCAAAGTTGGGTTATATCTACAGACAAAGAGAATGATAATCGTTGTCTTTTGGACGCAAAATTCAATACCTTTTGCGCAAGAAAAATATAATGGCCGCTTATCGGCCCCTCATCGTCCTCTCGTGGGCCCCTCGTCGTCCTCTCATCGTCCTCTCGGTGATCACTCGGCGGAACTATAAGAGGCGCTACGAGTGGCCAGTTTTCGTATGTACTATGTATTGTAAGATAGCTAAAGAAACGAGATAACTGCGTTAATGACTGGAATCAATAGTTCCTCATAGACAGATCTCATATCTCCCTTGAAAATGAACTTCTCAGTATGCACTGTGCCACCTGTAAAGTACTTTTGAGTAAGGTAGAGGAATTAAACGAAGAATTGACGTACAGCGGCACCGGTATCGAGGTCTAGAGTAGCAGAGCGCTTCAAGTGCAAGATGGACTAGAGACTCTACAGCAGAAGATGTAGAAATGAGAGCAATCATCCACAAAGTCGCAAACACATACCAGTTTTGTGAGAGATGCGAGCATAAAAGGCTCCAAGCCATAACTTGGGCACACCGGGGCAGTTTCGTCGCCATTCGCGTCTACGGCGTCTCAAATTGTTGGTTCGTCCGACTTTCCATATCCCCCCTCCTTCGTAGAAGACGTAAATGAAGCCGGGGC